>JAOZJS010000360.1:0-40665 GCA_025882695.1 Amerodectes protonotaria | reverse complement strand
GTGTAACACTATTATTACCAGAATGATGATGGTATCATATAACGGTTTTTCCTGCTGAAGCTCCGGATTCCGGTCCGACCAACCCCTTGGATCCACCATCAGGATTCTATTACATCATACGTATAGTTATAACAAGATGATGATGATGCCAGTGTGTGTGTGTGTGTGTGCGGGTGCATAATAAAAATTGAATACTTAATTACATATTGACGAATCTCATTCATTCTCTCGATTCATGCGTGTCTCGCCTTCCTCACCGTTTCCATATAATAAAAATAATAATAATAATGGTGAAGATGGTGAAGAATCATCGGCCCACTCACTTGAAACGCCCAACAATTCATTACCAGAAATGATAATATTGAAACATTTGACATAGCCATTATTATTACGGATTGTCTATCAACAACAAGATTCTGGGCTACCACGATTCCTAGGATTCAACCAGAATCCTGAGGAAAAGATGATGCACAACATGTGAAGCTCAAATAATGATAATCGTCAATGATATCGCTGCTGCTGCTGCTGATGATCATCATCATCATCAACGACAAACTTTTAATCTTCAGTGTCCTTCTTGTTCTTGTTTGTTTTTTTCGGAATTCTGCTTTTTTGCTTTTGTTGTCGTTGCTGTCATTCTTCTCTTGGGTCCCACGCTTGCACCAAAAACAAATCGGATTCTTTCGTTCCTGGTTGCAAATTTTGACTTTGCTCAATATTTAATAGGATTTACATGTTACTTGTTCGGGGTGTGAGCACCAATCAAAACGTTGCCGGAAAGTTTTGGATCGTTCCCCTAGTTCCCTTCGTCGGACAGTCAACAACAACAGCAACAAGAATAAAAGAACGATCGAGAATGGAGACATCATCATCATAATTATAGTTCTGATTAATCCTTCGATAATTTATAAACTTGGGCCACGATGCGGACACACACTCACTCATGCCAAAAGCTCGACAAATCACCTGCTAAATTCCGGGCTATAATTTATCATTGGTCGCCTTTTTGGGCCATTTTTTTTCGTGCGCAGAAGTGTGTGTTGGTGTGAGTGAGCGAGTGAGTGAGTGAGTGAGTGTCCCTCTAATTCTCTTCTTTTCGGTTCTGGTATCCCACACACACACACAATCCCCGATCCCGGATTCGCCAATCCAACAACCACTCGACCAACAATCGAATACAACCAAACAATAAAGCTCAAAACCAATCATGTCAAACGCTTTTTCCGTTTTGACAAATTATGAATTATTACCACCAAATAGAACCACCAAGAAGACGACCAAGACGACATCCAAATCAACCCGGCCAACATTATCTTCATCATCATCATCATTATTATTAACGGAATTGTATTGTCGTTTCAATATGATTGTTGTCGATTGATCCTGGGAAGGAAAAAATTCACCCTCTTATTATCTTGGTGTTGATTCTCGTGGTGGTGGTAAATGAAGCTTTTGTTGCTTGTTGTTTCAACGTTCAACACACACCCGTTACACATCCGCTACTACTGCTCATCACAATTTGGATCTTAACTTAATAATAATAATAATAATGTTATTGAAAACATTGATGCTCATCATTTTAAATGTGGCCTTATTATCAGGTAAATGGAAAACAATTTTTTTGATTCAATTTCCCGTGAACAGTTAGTTTTCTTTCGGGGTCGATCATCATCAAATCATGTCGATTCCCAATCTCTGTCGATTTTGTCAAACTAAGTCAATAAGTGTCTCTTGCTTGTTTTCTTTGAAAACATTTTCTTTTTTCGCGCGCTCTATACCAGAAGAATGATCACACACACAAGATTCTATCAATCAATCGCGTATCTATCTAAGTGTCTCTTTGCTTCTTCTTCTTCTTTTTCTTCAATTTTGGTTCGTTTCACTGTTTGGCGCCTTTTCAAAATGTATCCACATTGAGTATAAATAGCCTCGCTGTTGGCTAGTGCGAACGACGCGATTGTGCGAACGATGGTGATGGTGGTTATAACGATAGTGTGAATTGATGATCTCATTGAATTGTAGATTGAAATTTATTTCATTGGCGCACATCTCCCCCACGCACAACATTTAACTCATAATAATGTTGTTGTTGCTCCAGCACCAATAAAAAACATTTTGATGAATTCTTTTGATGAACTACGATTCATTTGATC
Source organism: Amerodectes protonotaria (assembly GCA_025882695.1). NCBI lineage: Eukaryota > Metazoa > Arthropoda > Arachnida > Sarcoptiformes > Proctophyllodidae > Amerodectes > Amerodectes protonotaria. The sequence continues at coordinate 38,512 of JAOZJS010000360.1, read as the reverse complement.
CATTCATTCTGTCACACATAACTGTTCTGTTCCGGTGTGTTGCTTTCTCCTCGGGAGCCGATTTGACCTTATAGCTTTTGTGATATGATACCAAAACTATGGCTTTTTGATTTTGGTTCCTCCCCCTCGATATCTGTCAACGACATTTGCACAGCAACCAGGAATGGAAGAGAGGAAGCCGAAGCAGCATCAGCAGCAGCGAAAAAGCCATATTTTATTTATTTCATATTTTTTTGTTTTGTTCGGTATTTTTTTTCGCCTTCTATTTATTATTATCATCATGACACTTCATTTACATTTACGGTTTACGGAATCGGTTTCATCGTCAACATTCTGGAACAACAACAGCAAGCAGCAGCATCAGGGCATCAACAACAATAGGAAGAGCAATCCGCATAAATTTTATTTTTTTTTATTTTTATTTTTTATTTTTATAATAAAAGCATTATCAGCTACCCGAGTAGCACACAATCATCATCATGCTCATCACCGGAATCATTGTTGTTTGGGTGTGTCATTGCTTGCCTGTTTATGCTGTTTCCACTTTATATTTTTCCACATCCGTTTTATCCATTGGAATTAGGGATCCGCGACCAACACCAAACAGAATATACAGATTCTGTTTATGTTGTTGATTGTTTTGATCTGGCTGGAACCAAAGCTGAAAATCTCTTCGGGCGATATTTCTCCTCTTCTGTTTTCATTCTTCTTCTTGGCAAATTGTTTTGCTTGGCGCCCTGGAATCAGGATTTGTTGGTTGGTTGGTTGGCTAGTTAGTTTCGGATGTTGCTGCTGCTGTTGTTGTTTATTCCCCGTTTATAATATGCTTTGCTTGCTTGGTTGCTTGGTTTCCTTGCATTGCCTTGCGCTTAATGAATATCATGAATTCTATGGTCTCTCTTCGCCACTGGTTCTGTTCTGGAACAATATTCTCAACTTGGCGACTTTGCGGCCACAGAGACCACAAGAGTTATCATTATTATTATCTTTATTATTATTATTATTATTATTATGTAATTGGAGAATATTTTTTCTCTTTTACATCACCAACAAAACCGAAAGTTATATAATAATAATAATGAAAATTGTTGTTGTTTTTTTTCTATGCATTTTCACTGCATGTGCTCTTGCATCGAGCCCAAATGCACAAACCTTTATGGAGGCTATCATCATCATCATCATCATCATAATGATGAAGGAATACTTTTAGGCGAAATCTTAAATTACACACATACACACACACACACACTGCAAGAGCAAGCGAGAGCGAGAGAGAATAGCAAGAAGAAAAAAATCGAGACCAAATTCTTTTATACGCGTCCGATGCGCGCAATAGTACAATGCAGCAGAACGTTGAAAATGAAAAGAAGAAAAAAAATATTTGCCCCAAATATGATGATATTAAGATGATAGATAATATCATCATCATCATCATCATCATCGAATGAAATACGAGCACAAGAGATTTCGGAACCAGAAAAACAAAATTCCTGCTAGAATAGTGTTTGTGGACACGCCACTCACGCCCACCACACTTCCCATTCCTGGAGACCATCCATCCATCCATCCATCCATCCATCTATCTATCTATCCATTTATCTATATGATCTGTATGGTGTAGAAATAATATCCAGTATCCATTATTCTCATTATATAACTAGATAAAGTAATACGAACGAACAAACAAAAAAAAAACAAAAAAAAATGGATAGAAAATTGGACACATCGAGTGGCGAGTGGCCAGAAATAGGAGCGAGCAGCGAGAAAAACAAGAACCCGAGAAAAAAGGGCGCCATATTAAAAATCCAGAAACCAAAGTGGAATAAAATTCATTTGATTGATGCCCACGCACACACGCACACACGCAGACATGCAGACACACAGGCCCAATGGTGGCATGATTCCGCGGCCATTGTATCTCGATTGTCTTGTTTGAAAAATTTTTTTTTTTATTTCTTTACACTGGATCTGATCTGATTTTGATTGATGAAATGATGATGATGCGAAAAAAAAATTCGGGAGATGAAGAAGGAGCCTGGAAAACTTGGAAATTCTAATTTGAGATTCTGGTTAGCCGCAGACCAAAGATATGCTATATATATTCTAATTCTAAGTAGGAGAAAGCAGCAACATCAGCAACATGGCAAGCATAGAATAAAATATATCGGGTCCAGTGAACCAGTGAAATAATGTTGCAAATAGTTAAGTAAATTTCTAGGAAAGATTAGTTATAACACTCATACATACCAGAATGCCGAACATTCTGGTAGATTAGGTTTAATGAGTTGCCAACAAAACAACAAACCCGAACGCAAAGCCAAACCAAATCAACCAAAAGCTTCGGGTCGGAATTGTTCGAAGCTTTTCTGAGGCTACGGTTCTCTATTATTTCATTATATGCGTAAAGAATTCCATTGCATTCTTCTGCAAGCTAATTTAAGGATTCACGATTTCTTTTCTTTTCTTTTTTCGTTTTGTTTCTTTGCTTATCCAGATTCTTTTATATCTTTCCACCATCTTTTTTTTTCATATTACGCTTTCACGATTTATGGAAATGCAATTTATGTTGCACCCGATTCGTTTGTTGGTCGCATTATCTTTTCTTTTCTTTTCTTTTTTGGCAGAATAGTTGCAAGCAATGTTTGCGTAGCAAATAAAAAACAAAAACAAAAAAAAGAAAAGAAAGAATCTACATCATCATTCAGTTCAATATGCTCTAACTCAATTATAGTTTTATAGCTTGAAACCTTTGGTTGTTCCGGAATTTCAGAATCCAGAATCCAGAATCCACACAAAAAAATGTGTATAGCGAGAGAGCGAGAGAGAGAGAAAGAGCGAGACAATCTACGACGGTCTTAATTTTCTGCAATTGGCATCCGACCATTCGAAGCAGCGGGCCAGCCAATCATCCAACCATGATTCTCTCTCTGATCATTTGGATCAGCATTTTAATCATCAACATCATCATTATTTGTGCTTTTTTTATAATTTGATCAGAAAGAAAAATTGTAAATGTTTGGTAGTGGTTGGTTGGTTCATTTTATGGCCTGCTGCTGCTGCTGCTTTATTGGATTGGGCTAACCGTTTTTATTGAAAGTTTTTTTTTTGTTCTATTTGGCTGATTTGGGTCGTCGTCTGAGATGGTCGGCTCTATTGTTATTGTTGTTGTTGTTGATTCTGTAGATTTTCTTGATTTAATTTCAATCTCTTCATTAATTTTTGTCTCTTCTTCTTCTTGTTCTCGCTTCCCGGGACGAGAAGAATCTCGGTTCGGTAATATCCTTTGACCCGATTATAGTTTTATAGTTTTATACCCGAACCAGATAAGCACCACAAATACACACACACGGTCCAAAGATTAGGCAGTGAATTGTGATGACGGGAGTGTGTGTGTGTGTCTATCTATCTATCCAATATACACGGACACACACACACACACATCCAATTTATCGAAAAATATATAGCGAAATGAAGAAGAAAAGAAGAAGAAAGTGGAACTTTTGATTTTTGCACCAAAAGCTGCTGCTCCACAAATTCGAATCATTCGACACCGCGCCATCATCATCATCATCATCATCAGCATCCTGAAAAGATGTTGAGACAGTTTTTGATGATGATGAAGAATAAGAAGAAGAAGAGGAATCTGAGAAAATCTTTTTCCCGCGAAAAAAAAAGAGGAAAACTTCTATAAACTTGAAAAAGTGGGCAGAAAAAAGGCTCGGGTATTCTTGACTGACTGCCTGACTGACTAGCTGAATAACAACTGCGTGTGTATTGATTTGTCGCCGCTTTTCTCCTCGTTGTCGTTGTTGTTGCTTCGTCCCGATTATTCTCAATAACTTGCCATCATTGGCATCATCGGTTCAATGGTTATGATTCTCGTTGCAATGGAAGGCAGTCAAAAAAAAAGTATTGGTATCCTGGTGAAAAGAGAATCCTGCCGAAAACAGGATGAGGAGGAGGAGGAGGAGGAGAAAGTATGGGGTGTGGTTGGGTTGAGAAAGGCGAGAGAGAGAGAAGAGAAAAAAAAATGTCGATTGGCAAAAGCCATAAGAAATTGGAGAAGAAGCGAGCGAGCGAAAGGGAGGGAGGAAGAGAAAAAAATTGAAATGAAACTTTTGCCATTTTTTTTCTCACTCGCGGGTTTGGTTCGATTCAAACACAACAACCCCCAATACAGGATGGCCAATACAATACACACACACATACACATACACACACACACACACACACATACACACGGCTGCAATGTATAGGCGGGCGTAAATAAATACCTACACACACCCACACACCCACATTTTGGTTCAATGTGTGTATGGAACTTATTCGAGAATTCGAATGTTTTCGAGAGGGGAGAAGGTGCCAGCGCCGTCCCCAACAAATAAATAGGATTTAAATTCTAATAGCGCGCTCTCGCCGCGTTTGACAAACTTCCTTTCATTCTCATTCTCATTCTCTCATTCTTTTTGAGAGTCTGCTGCTGCTTTTTATTCCCGCCATTTCACCACCAATGTGTGTGTGCACCACCACTATCATCTGCTTTCAGTAATTTTGTCCTTTTTTTTCGTTGTCTGCTTTTTACTTTTATTTTTCTCGGATCGTCGTTGTATTCGATGTTTGAAACGCGCTCTCGCTCGCTCTCTGGTTCGTTGTCAATTTTCACTTGGCTTAATTTAGTTGACTTTATTTTTATTTTATTTTTTATTTTTGGTTCCTCCTCGTCGATGCTGCTTGTGTGTTTCGTCGTCGTCGTCGTCGTTGAAATAATTTTGAAATGTTCAGGGTACTCGCCTCTCTCTCTCTCCTTCTCGTTTCGTCTTCTAACACACTTTCGGTGACAGATTCTTCAAGCGAACACCAGCGAACTTTTCAACACAAACACAGAAACAATTGAATCCCGGGAAAATTTTGACGAAGACAGTGAGAAAAAATTCTTCCATTTTTTTTGGATTGGAAGCCTAAAATTGATCAAACAACCAAACACACCCCTTATTGGAACCCCTTGTTGTAGGTTTGCGTTTGCCAATATTGGTTCCCAATAATGTCAAACATCTCCATTTTAATTTTTTTTCGGTTTTTTGTTTTTTTATTTTCATCCCAAAAAAAATTTCCACCAATCCTGCAAATCCTCGAAATCCTGTGGAATGCAATTTTAAATTATTGAACGCGCCTCCTCCTTACTTTACAATTATTATTATTATTATTATCATTGTTATAGTTATTGAAGAACACTCGCCCACTCACACAGACACACACTTGCCCACAGCACAGCCACGCATACAGACACACAGACATGCACCGTCCCCCTCCATCTGTACCACGACAAAATGTGACACACAGACAAGCACACAGTTCAATTGGGCAGTATTATAGGCACTACAGGCATTACAAACAGCATTAAGCTCCGCCCTCAAAAAGAAAGGAAGAGAGAGAGAGAGAGAGAGAGTGAATGGCCGTCTAAAACTGGGGCGGTTACACCACCACAGTACATTAGCACTAGTAGCACCAGTAGCACTAAGATTTGTATTCAGAAAAAAAAAATTTTTGTTATAGCGGAACGTTAGAGCTTATAGCTCTAGCTTCCCGGTTCCCTCCTCCTACTCCTACTTCTTCTTCCTTCGTGATCGTTTGACGAAATACGAAAAAAAAAATTGGAGACATTTTGTTTTTAATTTTGCCAATTTCTGTTTCATTCTTCTTCTTCATTCTTTCATTCATTTTTTTTATATTCATCTTGAAACTAATTCAATTTTAAATTATGTGCATGTGTGTGTGTTTTGCTCATTATTTCATTTTAGAATTGAATAATAATAATAAAAAAATAATAAAGAATAAGTGGCATCCAGATGGAGAATCGGTGCAAGGGGTTAAATTCAATATAACAATAAAAAAAAAAATTCAGCGCTTGCACTAAGAAAAAGGCAGGCAGGCAGGCAGGCAGACGATCCCGCTCGATCGTCAGCTGCCAAGACAAAATGAAAGAAAGAAAGAACAAAAAAGAGAGAGAGAGAAAGAATGAAAAAAAGAAACAATGTATTCTCCAATTCATAATTGTCTCTTCTGTGTTGATTGTGATTTCGAACAAACGAAAAAAACAAAAGAAAAAAGAGAGAAAGTTTCTTAGTGATAATAATCATCATCATGGAATTGTACCAAATGACACATATCGGAACTACTAGTGTTCAATCCTAGTGTACTAGTGTTTAATAGTGTAATCCATAATGGTACCAGGAATGGGGGGTCTGGGTTGGTCGCGAACAGCAAATGAACTATTTTTGATCGCTGATTGGTCAAAATCCTCCAGCCGAAAAAAATAAGATATCAGTGATGATTCTCTGCTAGCATTGATCCGTTTCCATTGAGCCTTTTTACATGATGGGAACATTTTTCGTCTTGTACAACCAAAAATGATGATGATCACAGACTATGGCGCCGGCGCCCAGGCGGTAATTGGCTCCCGACAAGTTTCACCATAATACGATTATTTTGATTATATCCCGTTATTAATAATAATAATCATAATCATAATAATAACGATCATATTAGCCATTATTAATATTAATAATAATAGTAATAATAATAATAATAATCCTAAAATATTTGGCAATCAACATCATCACCATCATCATCATATTACACAGTTTAGAATATTAGCTGATTATTGGAGTTTGCTGGATGATTGGTTGTTTGGCTTTTTCAGGCCATTTGAGCATCAAATCTGGCTAGCATCTTCATCGTCATACGATACATTGAACATTGGTTAAGATTGGTTCTAGGGAAAGAAAGATCAAGAAACAACCGAACGGAACGAAAATTGTGCAATTATTTTAGTACCAGGCAGGATTCCATGAAATTTTAGGAATCAGTCTATGGTTTTGTCTTGTTTTGTTTTTATATATAGATCTCAGTCTGTTTGTATGTCGCTTGAATTCATTCCTCGCTCCTTGTTTGCTACATTTTTCGGGCAAATGGAGAAAATTTTGGAGAATTTCTAAAGAATAGGTGATGTGATTAATAATTTATAACCAGACAAGGCTAGGCTAGGCCAGGCAGGCGAATATGTTTGGCCCGAATCAAACTTTTCAACACCGCTTTCGGGTTGCGATTGGAATTTTCAATCCTGGAAAATTTAATCAAAATACAGGAGCCCAAAATCCAAACAAGACAGACATACAAGCAAGCACAAACACAGCATAGGAATATTGGTTTGGATGAAAATTTTTGCTTGCTTGCAAAGCTTTCGGATCCTGAGGGAGGTGGGTGAGGGAGTCAGAGGATGGTTGCAGCTAATGTAAATGCATTTAACCCTTCTTGTTTTCTTTTTCTTTTTTTTTTGGTATTTTATATTCGGATTCAGCTTGTTTTCCGAAAAAGTGGGGGGGAGAGAGTTTCGCATACAGGCGCCTCAATTTTTCTCCATTACAGCAATCTTCTATTCTATTCTTGGGTGCTCGTTGTATGTGTGGAAGCCACCACTCCAAATTCTCGGGCCCTCCCATTACGGTTGCCAATTTAATTAACGTTTTGCGTTCATCTACAATAGCGAGTCAGACCCGTTCGGTGCACGGATCGTTTGGCGTTATAGTGGGACCCGAAAAAACCAAAAAACATACCAGCAACCTAACCAAAACATATAGTTGGGATAGTTGGGAAAAAAATTATCATCATTATTATTAATTATTAAAACCAAGTCACTATTAATAATTATGATTTGATGATATGGAAACAACAAACATAGTGGGGCTGCACCAGTGCATTCCACTTGGCATCCACTTTGTAATTTGTAATTTGGTTTTTCCAAGCGTTTCCTTTTTTTTCTCCTTCGTTTCCTATTCGAATCGCAACCTTTGCACCGTGGTAACATTTCCAATCTCGTTCGACCAAAAAAAAACAAAAATGTGAAAAAAAAATTCTGTTTCAATTTGGCTAATAGATGCTAAGTTACCAACATACCTGCCAACACGAAATCGGATATTGGACAAACTTTGTTTTTAGCATATTTTTGAAATGCTGCTGTCATTTGATTATTGCGCCAACATGTCGGGCATCCTTTTATCCTGTTTATATTCGGAGAGAATGAGCTAAAAACTTCAAGAGAAAAGAATTTTCTAACCCAGCATGATGATATGATCTTATTATTCGATGATGACAAAATTGATGGACTAATTGTCACACTGTTAACACACACACATATCTCGGGTTTCCAAAAATGATGGCAGGTTGCGGTACCCGTGCCCGCCAAACATATTATATAACTATTATTATATGATGATAATAATAATACTTTTGACACATTTTCATTCTCGGTTTATTAATGTAATGGCGCAAAGCTTTTATATATTCTTATATAAGCCACCATCATCATCATTTAGGTCGTATATGATAATGATTGATCAGTTAAAGTTTAATCCTAGAATATCCATTCTTCTTCTTCTGCTTCTGCTTATGCTTATGCTTATGCTGCTGATGTTGATGTTGATGTTTGTCGTCGTGCTGTTGTTGAAACCGGAACAAACCAAACGCCCCCCAGAATCCAGATAAGAGAATCCATCAAAAAGAAAAATAAGTATAAAAACCCCTGCCTGGCTCTAATATCTTAATAACAATGAAAATAACCCTGGCCCTATTGTGTATTTGATTGTTGTTGGGGATATTGACTTTGGGCTGCTTTCTTTCGTTCTCTTTCTCGTGCGCGCCTAACATCGATCTGTCGACAAGTTAATTTCCTTTAGTCGTTGTTGTTGTTGTTGTTGTTTTCGGACATTCGATATTGGTACAAAGTGAAACATAGATGAATACATATACTCGATACGGCCAATGGATCGTTTTACTTTATCATCATTCTTGTTCGTTCGTATTCGTGTTCATTCTCATCAGATATCGATTCTCTTGGCCAAACGGAAATTCAAAGAAATTAATCTTGTATATTCTGTTTATTTTTTTTTCTTTGCTGGGTGTTCGGATCCTACGCAACAAAACAACAAAGCTGTTGATGACCAAATGATGATGTTGAGATGGTGATGAGAGGTTCCCTATTCATCTATGCCATTGTATTGGATCCGATAGCCCCAGCCAACCGGGCCAACCAACCAACCAACCAGATCCAACACCCATCATCATCATCATCAGAATCCATTCGTTCGGCCCTCGTACATCCGATTTTGGATGGGCTAATTGAAAACTATTTTTCTCTTACATTTTACTATTTGTATTCGTATTATTATTATTATTATTATTTTATTTTATTTTCTCTTCACTTCTCTTTCTCGTTCTCCATCTTCTCGTTTTTTTTCGCTTGTTGTGTTCCTTGTTTCATGGAATCACCATACCACCATACTTGAGCACACAACCATCGTGCTCGATTCTTTTATTGAATGAGTTTTAATAGAATCTAGGATGGAAAGCAATAACAACATCAACCATGCCAGCAACATCCATGCCAGCAACAACCAATAAGTTCTCATTGATCTTGTCAATTGGTTGTTGGTTGTTGGTTGTTGGTGTACGATTCACTAACATCGTCGATCTGGTGATCTTTCGCCAATCTTACACTGCCACTTCTCGATTCTTTTCTTTTCTTTTTCTTATTTTTTTTCTTTTCGTTGGTTGGTTGGTTGGTTGCTCTGCACCGTTCTTCTTCTTATTGTTGTTGTTGTTGAAATTACAAATCATTCCACATAATACTTAAACATTTTATTTTCCATCCCGAAAAACTCTCTACACTCTTCATTGTGATTATAACGTTTACACACACACTGTGGGGCTATACTTTATAATAATAATAATTCGTTCGTTGGAGTTCGTTTTTTTTTCAATGATTCCGGCTTGTCTGCCGGATAGATTCCAAAGACACGGCTTCTTTCTCGAACAAAATGAACATCCAATGCACACAAGCATACACATACACACACACAACAAGCACTAGACCGACTTCCAAGGCTAATTCCGGGAAAAAAAATTAACAAGAAATTCTTGTTTGAGAATTCCACCACATGGCTGGCGGATTGGCGTGACGAAAAGCGAAAACCTCCGCTCCGCTTACCGTTAGCCAACCACCCATCCGCCCACACACACATACGCTCCTACATTACGAATTTATACGGAATATAACCGCTGATGAAGATAATCGTCAAATATCAACGACGATTATAATTACCCGGCGTCCGTATGGTCGATGGTGCCACCGCCGCCACCGCCGCCGCCGCCGTGTCCATATAACTGAATTAATAGAGTAAATATTATTAATATATTTTCATCATCATAAAATCCCGGTAATATTTGATCAGTTGATGTTGCGCTAATGGGATGATCTTCAAGCCGACTCAACTTATTAGTGCAATGTGTGTGGGTGTGTGCGTGTATATAGAGCGGAAAATGACCGAGATAACCGAGCTGAAAACTTGGAGAAAATTGAAAAAAAAAGAATTTTCCCGACCAATGATTGAAAAATGATTGAAATAAGTGACCAATTTTATTTTCATTTTTTTCGTCCCGTTTTGTTCCCGTTATTTTTTTTATTTTTATTTTATTATTTTATTTTTTTTGTGCCGAAACGTGAAACAATTGACTGAAGTTGGCTGGCTGGCTGGTTGGCTAGCACAGCGCGTTTGATTCCTTCCTTTTTGGGTCTCGAGTTGTTGGTTATGTATTTGAATTCAATCGATTTTTGAAAGCGAGAGAGAGAGACCCAGAAAAAGACCAAAGAAAAAAAAATGAGACTATGATTAATGGACCCGAATCAATTTGATTGTAAGAGAGACACACACACACACGGAGACCTATCCCGACACACACACGCACGCAAACCAGAATTTATATAGAAAATCCATTGAGTGCGTGTACTTGACACTATCAAACGTGGAAATAAAACAATTTTTCAATTTTTCAACTACTTTTATTCTATAAGGGAGTTTCATTTCTCTTCTCTTCTCTTTTCTTTTCTTTTCTTCTTTTTTTTTGTTGTTGTTCTCCATCGCTTTTTGTCCCATTTTTCGGATAAAATTCCCTTTGTGTGTGTGTGTGCAAATCTTGGCACACACAAGAACCTCGAAAAAAAAAACGGAACGAAAGACGATGAAGAAGAAGAAAAAGAAGAAAAAAGAAAAAAGCGTCCAAAAGAGTAATAGCGAATACTTTTTTTCCTGTATATATATTATATTATATAACCGAATGATATATGTGTTTCATTTGGCACGATTAAATCCATAAATTTTCTCAATTTTTTACCGTTTGCCCTCGTTGCTTTTTTCTTCGTTTCATCCTTCCACCGTTCATTGGTCCATGCCGTACAGCTCTTTTGTTGCTGTTGCTGTTGCTTCGGCGGATGTACGCAAAAATGTGCCACGACTTTTGTCGCGTTTTATTATTATTATAATATTCTTGGACAATTGTGGTTGTATCATGCCAAACATTGTGTTGGATGATGATATCTATTCATCAGAAAGCCTTGATCTTAATCAAACGTGTTTGGCGCAAATTATCGACACACACACTGAAATGTTGTTGTTTGAATCAACACTACATCGGATTACCGGCCGGGGGAATTGGGAAATTGAAATAAACAACCTTAAGAATCACACACACACGCACGCAGACACACACTCTCACCTAACCAACCACATCGAAATCAAAGCATAGTTAAACATTTGATTCCACCAGAGAGTAGTTTCATGATCATCATTTCTCTTCTGGGCTTAGGGATCGCGAATCCTGTGTGTGTGTGTGCGTGTTGGATCGTTGCTGAAAAAAAACGACAAGATTCAAATTAAATTTATTCCTATCACTTTCACTCTCCTCCTCCATTTCGCGTTCCAAATTCATCCAACCAAACATGAGAGCTTTTCTATCTTTTTTCTTCGTATTTTTTTTCGGGTTGTCGTTGTTGTTGGGCGAATATACGGAACCCTCTTGGATTTCGGATATTTTTTTTGCCGTTTTGTTCCGTTTTGCAGTGTGATTTATTCAACTAAACTAAACAACAACAACAACAACAATGTAACAGCTCAAATAAATATAGATAACTGGAGGATCAACTGCGAGGATTCGGATCGCGCATTGATGGTGGTGCCGGTGGTGGTGACTGATTTTTTTCCCGCTTGTTTTTTTGTTCGCTGTTGTCGATATAGTGACGGATGTTCCCGGGCGCAATGCAATCCAAACATCCGGATTCAGAAAGCGTTCAAGAATTAATAAAATGAAACCCGAAAAAAATAAGTGAAACTAGAACCAAAAGAGACAGGAACCGAGAGAGATGGAGAATAAGAGAGAATTTTTTTTTCATTTTGAAAAATTTATTCATTCAAGCCTAAAAATGATATAAAAGAATGAAGAACGAACGAACAAACGAACATCCGAAACCGTGAACCAATCACACACACGAGAATCATGATTGGACCAAACGGTTGAATTCTGTTTCCGGCTGCTGCTGCTGCTTTTGTTTTGCTTGCGCGAAACAGCCAGAAATGGATAACACACACATTGGGAGCAAGCAATGAATCTCTCTCGTCGAATAGAGTGGTGTATGGACTGTTTGTCAGTGATATTCTTCAACTCTCTCTCACACACATACAACAGTTAGCATATTGGTGACACCAGCCCAAAAAAACTCCTTTGTGTGTTTCCAGGCGTGCTCTCATTCACGGGAAAAATAATGGCAAAGCGAGAGAGAGCGAAAGCGAGAGCGAAAGAGAGAGCGCGAGTAAAAGAAACTCCAAAATTCATTCATTCATTCAATTAAATTTTCCACCCAATAAAGGATGCGAATAATGTTCCTACTATTTTTCGATACGGGCCGCAAATCTTTTTTTTTCGCTACTTTTTTTGCTAAGGCGCCAGCAAGTGATTGTGTGTGTGTGTTCCAGAATCGATTTTTGGATCAATCATTTTCACCCGGGCCCATAAGAAGAGAAGAGAAGCGCCCAATAACTTAGCCATGCCATGCCATGGTGGCCCTGTTGGCTGTTGTCATTGTTTTTTTTTCTCGATCTCGTTCATTGACGCCCAGCCCAAGCCGAAGCCGAAGAGTGTGTGTGTGTGTGTGTGTGTGTTTGGGAAGTAAAAAAAAATAGACAAAGAGATCTTGGAGGAGAAAAGTTGCCAAAGCACCAGTAACCAGTTAATTTTATTTTTCAAGCCATTATTCAAATTCAATTTTCGGTATAATCCAAATTGGATTCTCATTCGATTCGTTTCGATTTTTTTCACTCGCTCTCATTCTCACTCTCTCACTCTCACTCTCTCTCACTTCACGTTTTTGAAGTGTTTGGCGCTTTGTTCTTTCTTCCTTCCTTCCTCTTTTATCTTCGATTTTATTGCAAGTTTTTCTTTTCGAAGAAAATCCACTAGAATGTTGAGGATGATGATGATGATGATGGTGGTGATGGTGATTACACATCCACATACAGGGCCCCGAGAATCTTTACAACTTGGCGCCGTTCGGCAACTTGGGCTTGGGCTGTGTTTTCTGGTATTGGAACCCGAAAAAAATGAATGATGAGAAAAAAATGAATCCTTTATACATATTGTATCATGGGCGCGAGAGCGCAATGAAACGATTTTTTCTCCTTCATCTTTTCTGGGGCCCATTATTATTTTAAGTTTGGCGCGTTTTTGGTCTTGGTTTTCGGTTGGCAAATCCGGGGCAAATTTTTTCTTATCCCAATGATGAATTCTTATCAGAATTCAGAATGTTGCCGCTGCTGCTGCTAAGTGTAAGCAGTATGCGTGTGTGTGTTTTATATTCTTCTTTTATTATAAACGCTGTATGTGGATGATAAACGATCGTTTTTGGTCGGTTGACCCAAACCAAACCAAACCAAACCGACCACCCGACCAAACAACAAAACAATAACCGACAAGAGGAAGAGGAAGAAAGAGATAGATATACACACACACACACAAAACAATAGGATGGATTGTAAAGAGAAAAAGAGAGAGAGAGCGAGAGCGAGCGAGAGGACAAAGTCTTAGTTTAGTCTTGTAATCAATTATTGATTTAATATACATGCCGGGTTCATTCAATTAAATGAATCCGGACGACGACGGCGAACATGGCCAATGGTAATGATGATGATGGCGCCCTAGCCCTGGCCAATCATGCCAGACTGCTTGCCGGAATTCTCTGGACACGCACCCAAATTATACCCAAAGAATATAGGAATCCCGTATTTTCTCTTCCCTGTATTTGAACTGGTGGATTCTCGCACACACACTGGAGAAATTGGTTGTTTACAATTGTGTCCGAAAAAAAAGCTTTATGTTCTCGTTCACGATTTATATTTATATATATCATTCTGTTTGGTCAACGGATTTGGTGCGAGTGAACCAAACCAAAACGAAAAGAAACACGTTTATAAGAAAAAAGGTACCACCACTGACGTGATATGCAACATGGATCGATGGATAAAGTGTTTCACAATCGCTGCTGATGATGATGATGAAAAATATCCTGATATTCCCGATTTAGACCAAAGGCGTCAAAAAAAAGACTTTATCCTTGCACAAAAGCTGCTGCTGCAACACACGCTGGAACGCTCTTTTTTTTTGTTCGCTTCGGTTTTTCGGGCGCACAATGGCGGCAGAAACCCCCCAACCCCCGGACAACACAACAATGCAACAAAAAAACACAATTCTTTCACATCGCGGATTCAAATCGGAAAAATAAAAGAGAGAGAATACGACGATTACGATTATTATTATTATTTTGGGCGTTTTGTAGCACGCCGACCACCATATAGCGCTCCCCACTATTCTATATGTTAATTTATATCTATGGTTTTGTATGGTCTATGGGCCCTGATAATCCCTGGCAATGCACAATGCCTGGCTCTCGCTCTCGCTCCTAATCATCTAAATCAATATAGATTTCCTGTGTTGTTAGATTTGTGCGATCGAGTATTAGTTTCGATTTTTTGTTCTTTCTTTCTTTCTTCTTCCTAAAAGCATTCTGGTTCTGGTGTTGGTGGTGGCCGTTTCCGTCATCATCATCATCATTGGACAGACCATTATTATTATTATTGAAAATAGTGTGTGTGTGTGTTTGCTGATTGTTTTTGATTCAATTCTGCTGATCCGATTGTTTCCCCAGTCCCCAGATTCTGTTAGCCAGCTAGCTAGCTAGCTTGCCAACACATTCGGTATAGTCGTCGTGTACAGGAACGAGAAACAAAAAAAAATTGCTCAACCTCAACCTTGCTTAGCCGCCGCTGCTTACGGCCCATTATTACTTGTTATTCTTGGGAAATTCAGAGCCGAAAAGAGAAAAATTCTCTCTTTGGCTTTGCCTGTCTTGGCCCCTGCACCATGGATGTCATCCATGTTATAAAATACGGAACAACAACAAGAAGAAGAGAGCGAGATAGAAAAACAAGACATCAGACGAAAAATTAATTTTTCAGAGACAGCTAACATTATTATTATTATCATTTTTGTTGTTGTTTCTTCTTCTTCCTTTTTTCTTATTTTTTTGTGTTTTCTTCTCTTCTGTTTTTGTTCTTCACATTCTTCGAGGTTCATTCAAGGGGTGTCTGTCCCCTTGGTGTGCTTGTTTTTTAAAAATTTATAGTTGCTTGCTTGCTTCCCATTGCATTGTGCATTGTTGTTGTTGTTGTTGTTGTTGTTGTATACAATCTAGAGACGACAAATAAATGTCTTGTTGTCCCTTGGATCCTGCCTGTCCGAAAGTTGTTATATAAAAAAAAAATAGTGTTGCTGGACACAACTGATGATATAAGATGAACCCGAGAGAGAGAGAGAGAAAAAAAAATGATTGCCTCAGTGTTCTGGGCATCTTCACCAACAACAATCTTCCTCTCCCTCCAAAAGCAGAATCCAGTCTGGTTGGTCGCGGCGTTGCCTTGTGTGAAAAGGGAAGACAATAATTATCTCCATTCTCCAATCTCATATTGATATGTTTCCATGTGTATGTGTTGTTCCTTCCTGGATTCTGGAGATTTTGCCAGGCGTTCCAGGAACACCGCCACCACCGCCAGACTCGATTGCACCCTAATAAGAGAAATAATAAATTTTATTTTGAAAATGAAATCCAGACCAGAAATATTTTTCTTCTTCTTTATCTTTGGGCTTCTTGGTGGGTTCATCCATCTGAAGGATCCATCCATTGGTCGTTCCAACTTGGGAAACCATCCTTCTAGATGGGAGCCATCCATCCATCCATCCAAACAAACAATCTGGGATTTGTGTTGCCAGGAAATCCTTCCCAGGATAAATACTTAGAAATGATGATGCTAATAATAATAATAATAATAACAATAATAATAATAATAATACTAGTAATAACCCATATCCAGAAACATATACAAGGTCTATGCCTATGTTCTCCGATGCGCCATCAGGCTCTGCCGATGCCGATTGTATCCAATCCAACAATACCCGAAACAAAAACAAAACTTATCGAATTTAAGTAGATTCTCTCCTTCTCCCTCCTTCTTTCTATAACTACAAAAATGTATCCAGGGTGGTGGTGGCGTCGTCGGGAAAAAATGGAAAAGACATAATATTTTCATTATATTTTTTTTATTGTTCATTTGTCTCCATCTCCATCTTTTTTCCGGATTCTGGATCTTTCTCTCTCTCTCCTTATGTCTCTTGCTTTCGCTTTCTGGTTCATTCTGGTTGAATCCTCCTGCCACCACCACCACCACCACCGTTCCAGGATTGGATGGGTGTGTGTGTGTGTTCATACAGCATGCAACTTTTTGTTTCTTTTCGGAACCGTAACCGAAACCGAAACCCAAGCGAAGATTGCCAAAACGAAACGAAAAAAAATAAGACACAACAAATACCGAGTACGAATAGTGCGACAGAAATAACAGAAATAACAGAAGTAGAACGCAGGGAAAAACCTATTCCGATTTGGTTGGTCGGTCCGGTGCAAGCGAGAGAAAGAGAGAGAGAGAGAGGAGAAGATGAAATCTTTTGCCCAGTATCTTTTGGATGGTTGCTTCAATTCCAGCCATTTGTCCACCACCACCAACAAGGGTGTTTTGCCTGGACAATCACTGAGACGAGAGAGCGAGAGAGAAAGAGAGAAACAGCAACAAGAAAATAGGAAAAAGAAAAAGAA
Source organism: Amerodectes protonotaria (assembly GCA_025882695.1). Taxonomy (NCBI): domain Eukaryota; kingdom Metazoa; phylum Arthropoda; class Arachnida; order Sarcoptiformes; family Proctophyllodidae; genus Amerodectes; species Amerodectes protonotaria. The sequence continues at coordinate 21,429 of JAOZJS010000360.1, read as the reverse complement.
AAAGAAGAAAAATAAATACGGCAAAATAATATCAGCGCTTATGATGTATTTGGGGCCGTGGCTTGGCTCAGCCATAACGTTTTTCTCAGTACGCTTGGTCGTGTGTCGTTTGTCGTCTCTCTATTCGAACGACCGCCCCAATATTTTTAATTGAGAAGTGAAGAAAGACAATGAGAGAGCGAGTGAGAGAGAGGGGATGGACATTTTGATCAATTGAAATTGGTTTTGTGTTTCGCAGTCATTACACCAACTGGGTGTGGCCTATAGCGTACGTCCAGCGTACATAGCTGTGTGCCGACGCTGCGCACGTATGCGTAGCGTACTACGCTAGACTATGCGTACGCTACGTTACGCGTACTACGCTACGCATAGAAACCAGTCCAGCCTAGTCACTCGTATAGTGACGATGCTCCTCCTCCTCCTTCTCCTGCTTTTCCTTTGCTTTTCTTTAGCTTTGCCAGGCCAGGCAAAGTTGTGTAACTTTGTCGATTTTGTCTCGCTGTTTGTCTGTTTGGAATTGGATTTGTAATTTACGTTTTAATTAGAGATTAATCATTTCTAATCATCATCATCATCCAGGGGTTTCATGATCCATTCTCTCTGTTTGTTTTGTTTTTTTGTTTCGTTCGTCTTTCTTCTGTTTCCCGTTTGGATTCACAATTTGTTGGATCCTTGGAAAGAATGATGGAATTGGTGTGATTGGGATTGCGAATAGCTTACTGCGAATTATTGTGCGATGTGATAGGTTTTTATTTTGTGTGTGTGTGTGTGTGTGTTTGTGTTGTTGTTGTTGCTACTTATTGAACAGATTCGTAAGTTTGTCTGGCTGAACCCGCGAATGTAATGATAGAAAAAAAATGGATCAAATGAATGAAAGATAAGAGAAAGAATGCAAGCCAATGAGAGAGAGCGAGAGATGGAGAGGAAGCAATCCAAAGAAGAAGAAGAATAGGTTTATATTAGTTTAATTTAATAATAAAGTTTCTTTCAGCTGTGATTGATTCAATTTCCATTTCCAGTGAGCGTGCCATGATCCAGAGATCCACATCCACACACACATACATACAGACAAACATACATATATATAACATATATACCAAGAACCAAAACCAGAAATAGATTTTTTTTTCTCGTCGGTTTCAATTAAAGATCTTGTGGATGCGGAGGGAGGGGGGAAAGGGGGATAAAGGGCAATCGAGGATCGAGCGCAAAAATAGAATAGAATAGAATGAACGAAGGGGTCGTGAATGCCCATTCATTCTCCAAATCATACAGACATACACATACGCACACACACAAGCAAGCAAACACACAGTTCCATAAGTTCATTTATCAAACATAAAGTTATGACGCCATTTGGGCCAGAAGCATCTCGACACATAGCCGTAGTATACACAACAAACCAGCAATTGCATCTTTCTCTCTCTCTTTTTCTCTCTTTTGGTTCTGTCGGTTGCTTACAGCCACCAGCAATCGTTGGCTTTGATTCATTATTATAAATTTTATATTCCGGAACTAGAGAAAAACCATACACAACAGAAGAGCTCGAAAGAACGAAACAGCCAGCGAGAGAGGAAGAGAGAGCGAGTCGGTTAATTTGGAATGACGCGTATATTTTCCTAGTTTTTCATTCTGGGTTTTCGGCCAATGTTTGGCGATTGTGTGTGTGTGTGTGTGTTACAAAAACCATTTGTGTGTGTGTGTTGTAAGGCCCATCCAAAAACCAGCCAGCCATTTGAGCCATTTTTCAAGCTTGAAAACAAAACAACAACAACAACAACCAACAGCCAAGCCAAACCAAACGGATACCAAGTTGAGCTATAATGCGGAGGAAAACAACAACAGCCGAAACACAAACGAACGAACGAAAAATAAAAACATTGTTTAAAATAAAATGGCACAGAATGGATCAATATATATATATAAGCATCTTCAAACACACACACACACACACAGACATGCATGCACACATCCGAACACACCCACAGAAGATCCGGGATCATAGGGAGGCGGCGGCTATAATGCAGCGGTCATCTCCATAAACGCACGCATAAACGGCTTGTATACGAGGAACGAGAGGAATTCTATTATTGCCCACCAAATTGCATTATGTATTCACCAAGCGTTTAAGCTTAATCTTCAACCTTTAATTGTCTTGGATCACCACACACGCATATCTATTCAATCTATTGGTTCCAGCAGCACCATTATCATGGATGTAGAGCGGCAGTGTTGGTGGTGGTGGTGGCCGCGATCAATATGAATCGATTTGACCGGACCGGACAACTCAAAATTTTCGCCTGGGCAAATTGCCATAGAAAAATGAGATGTGGGTGTGGGTGTGGGTGTGTTCCAACATTCCAATCGACACAGTTTTACAGTTATCCTAATTGTGATTTTATTTTTATGTATATATATAGAGAGAGAGAGAGAGAAAGCGAGATTGGGTTAAGTGCGACCATAACGGGGGCTTATATAATCATAAACATCTGTTTTTCATCATCAGTAATTTTTTTGGAACACACTGTGTGTTTCACAATGTTCGTGTGAAACTAGATTTTCAATATCATTATCGTACAATGATGTACAATATCGGAAATGGCCATGGATTTGATTACACACACACACCTTCCATGTTCCATGGATCGCGACTGGACCGCCAGGCTCTGCATGATCCGCGTTTGAAACAATCATCATGCTGTTACAGAAATTAATTTCAAATCTTTCTTCTAGCCACATACACTACACGCTACACGCTACGGCTAGACGGCCGATGAAAAAAAAAATTGTTACACCATCCAAACGACAACAACAACACCCGAAAATAGAAGCGTTAATTTATTCTGCTCACAAGGAATAGTACATCAACCATGCAAAGACAAGCAAGATGAATTGTTTGATTGTACTAATGGAGTTGAGTTCTCTCTCTTTTTCCAATAATTTGGAAGTTTTTCATCAGAGAATCCCTTCGCTGTTGAAGGGAAGAATTTTTTTTTCGGGTTCATATTCTTTCGGAAGCTCAGAATTTTCCCCCGTTCATGGATTCCAGGAATGAAACCAAACAAACAAACAAACAACCAGAAAAAATAGTGTCCTAAGAAATGAATTTTTGTTTTTCGTTTGGCACATTCTTCAGCATCAAGCAGCAACTCTTGCTCAAGCGATCCCGTTTTGTGCTGCTAAGGATGGCATTGGCAGTGGTGGTGGTGGTTAGGGTTGGTTGGTCGCGCGCTCGCCTAGATTGAGAACTTTTTTAAAAGCAAATTTTTGTTTCTTCTTCACTTTCTTAACTTTAACTTTTTTTCTCCTTTTCCTACTTCTTTTTCTTCTTCTTCTGTCTCTTCTTTTTGGTTTGTTTGTTGCTTGATCCAAAACCAAAATATTATTTACGGCACATGTTTTAGAAACGTGATTGTTTTGGATAATAAACCTTGTGTGTGTGTTCCAAATGGAACATCCGCAAGCGCCAACACTAATACAAACTTTGGATGGGCATCTTTTTTCATTCTTCGCTCTTCTTTCTTATTGGGTTTTTTATCTGGGCCCAATACCAATAAAAATGATGATGATAATAATAATAATAATAATAATAATGCAGCATCTAACATTTTATGAAATAAATGAATATATATAAGATGCAAACATTTGCTACTTGTTTGTCGTTGTTGTCGCGATTGTTGTTCCATCAAGCTGTCCATCTTGGATGCAAGCAAAGATATGCATGCAATACAAGCATGCATATGGAAGGATGTTGTTGCCTCCAAAACTGGATGAATAGATGGCAACAACAACAACAGCAATAATAATAATAATAATGATTGTCCATCACCGTCATCATCGTCGTCGTTCGACACATTTCCGTATTTCGGGAATCCGAAAACAATGTTTTCGCTACAGTGCCGGCTCGTTTTATACGGTGAATATGTTTTAGCGAAAAGCGCATATAAAAAACAAAAATCCGCCTCTTTTCCTTCGCTATTTATAGCGAGTCTCTTCCTCTTGCCAGAGCGAGAGAGGAATGCACCTCCTTCAACTACTGTTTATAGTGTGTCTCGTCATCGTGTCAAGTCATCGTGAGACTGGACACTGGTTAAAAGAGAGAGAGATGACTACACCTTCTTCTTCTACTGTTTATAGTGTGTCTCGTCACCAAGTCAAATCGTTACTGGAGGCCAATGAGAGAAAGAGGACTACACCTCCTTCTTCTACTGTTTATAGTTTGTCTCGTCAAATCACATTGTGAGGACCAATCACAGGGGGAACGTTTCTTATAGGCGTCAAACATGCGCAAACACGTGCGTAGTGGTACTATTTTGGAAGAAATACGAACAGTTTGCGCCCGTACAAAATCGCATAAAACAAGGCCTTGCTGTAGTCCGAAATATTATTAGAATCGTTCGGGCAATCTGCAGCAACTATGTGTATTTGTTGTATTACCCGATTATTCACCGATCATTGGTTCATGAATTGTATTTATTGAACAAATCCTCACACGACACGACGGTACAGGTCACATATTGTGATCAATCAGGAAAACCAAAATCTAAATAAAACCGTGTGGAATCTTTTCTTTTCTTTTCTTTATCTGTCTATCTATCTGCGGAATCCCGTGTAGCAAACCACCAATTGTGATTCGATCCAATTGAATCCAATTGTTACTTTTATTTTATTATTGAATTTTCTTTAATTAGATTATCTTTTCCACCAAACACAAAAAACAATAGGTGTTGAATTTCATTAACCACCACCACCACACAGCTTCTTTTGTTCAAATCATTACATGAACTCGGCAGGCAGGCAGGCAGGCAGGCAATACAGAAACGGCCATGGTCATCATTATGATGATGGTGATGATCATGGTCATGATAATTGAATCGTTAGTTCGTGGAAAGATTCCCGAAATAACTGAGATTTCATTCACTTTTCTCCTACAACATCCATTTGCACTTCTTCACTGGTAACCTGACACTTTTGAAGCATTTTGTTTTGGATATTCTTTAGTTTCATTCTCTTCGATTTCGAACCCAATGAACACAATCTGCACCGCGCGAGAAACCAAAATTTTCAAGCCATCCAAGTCGATTCATTATTATTTGAAAAATGCTCACAATCAGCGACACTCCTCCACTACTTATACTTGTGCCACACACCACCAAAAAAAAAGTTTTATTCTGGCACCACCACAGTTCTTCTCGGGTGTTGTTTCATTGAGTGGCATCAGTATAGTTCAATTATTATATTCAATTGTTGTTCCAGCGTTTGCTAACGTTCTTGAAGAACCTAGAAAATATTAATAGAAAAGAAAGCCAAACCATTTTGCAAATAAGTAAGCCGCCAAACTTGTTCGGATGATTGCCGCCCCCCTCCCTAAGGAACTTTGTTTTTTTCCTCTGCTTTGAAGTTTGCTGCAATGACTTTGTTCCGACAGCCAGCAGCCAACCAACATTGAAAACAAAAATATTTGCATTCGATTTTACAGCATCGTGTATTGATGCTTCGTTCGATCATTTAAATGAAAGAAATGAAAATTAAGTTTTTCCAGTTAGAGGAGTTAAATTAAGTCGCGTTCTTCTTCTTCTTCTTCTCCTTTTTGATGCTGCCGTTTGCTGACTTTTTATTGTTTCTTCTTCAAGTTGTGTGTATGTGCGTTTTGCCAGAATATCAAGAAGAATCCTCAAACTATATTGTCGTTCTGCCGGAAAACGGAATGTCTCTAATAAACGATTGTTTTTTGTTTTTGTTGTTGTTGTTGTTCTATTTCCGGGCCCATATAGTTAATTGTACGGATGATGAAGAACGTCTGGTTCGTGATCTATTTCGAGATTACAACAAACTTATTCGTCCTGTCAAGCTGATCAACGATACGGTCAAAGTTGATGTCAAACTACAATTCATTCAGCTCATCAATATTGTAAGTACCGTTTTTTTTTGTTTTTTTTGTCCCGTTATTCTGGACAAACCAAGAAAACGAAAATCCTTGAAACGAACAAACGAATAAAAATTCAAACCAAAACCCAAGCAAGCAAGCAAGAATGTTGTATGTTCCAATTAGATCCGGAAATAGTCAAACTGCTTTTGCTTTATTCTTTTTCTCATTCTGGATCTTCGGCCCTTCCCTCCTCCCCCAATAGTTGTGTGTTGTTCTCATGAATTCATCATTGATCGAGAAGTAATATTTTTTTTCTTGCGTTCCTCTTGCATTCCAGTATCCTCCTCCTCCTCCTCCTCCTACATCCAGTAATAATAATAGAAAAACTCTGGTTGACAGGATTGGTAAATTGAATAATTTTCAGCAGACTCGATCCAGCATGTGTGTATGTGCGTGTGTGCGTGTAACAATAATAATAATAATAATAATAATTCTGGAGACAAAAACGCCCTCCGGGAATAATATGGTTGTTGGAGACGTATTTCCTACTTATATTCTATTCCTTCAAGAACCCGAAATTCTGCGTTTCAACCATTGAATAGTAATTCAAGCGTGAGAAGTGATGATGATGATGAAAAGAAGAAGAAGATCACACTTAAATAAACTCTTGGGTTTTCTCTCTTTGCCATTCGGTGGCACATTTTCTTCTTGACAAGTATTATTCTTTTTTATTTTCATCATCATCATCATCATCACCATCTCCTTCTTCTCTCTCTCCTTCTCGCTCTTCTTATTGACACAAAAACTGGTGTTAGTCTTTTTCGTTGTCTAGGTTCTCTCCCGAAAAAAAAATATTCTGCACGCTAGATTGAAACTTTTTTTTTCGCTGGCTTGTTTGCCTCTCTCTCTCACTTTTGATTCGTTGATTCTTATTCTTCTTTTTTGCTATTTTTCTCTCGTTTATTGTTGTTGTCGTTGTTGTTGTTGTTGTTGTTCAACGTGGATTCAACACGAACACGAATTCCAGAATGAAAAAAGTCAAATAATGACTTCGAACGTTTGGATCAATTTGGTGAGCATTGTTTTTTTAATAATAATTATAATTATAATTAATTCAGATTACATTGGAACTCTCTCTTGACAAATATTGTCGTATAATATTTTTGTTCCATTTTTCCATTTTTCCATTTTTGTTCCATTACCTTTCAGCGTTGGTTCGATTATCAGCTCACTTGGGACCCAGCAGATTATGGTGGTATCAGCATATTGAGAATACCGCCGGATAAAGTGTGGAAACCGGATCTGGTTCTGTTTAATAAGTAATCACACACATTTTTTTTTCGTTTTCGTTAGTCTGATTAATTTTGATTAAATTAATTTTTAATTAATAATTTACTAATCCATCTCTCCTGTTATTTTTGTTTTGTCCTGTTTATTAATTGATTATGCCTGATAGTGCCGATGGTAATTACGAGGTCCGTTTTAAATGTAACGTTCTACTATCCAATAATGGTGAAGTATTCTGGCTTCCGCCGGCCATCTATCAAAGTTCATGCCAAATAGATGTTACATATTTTCCATTTGATCAACAAAGATGTGTTATGAAATTTGGCTCCTGGACATTCAACGGTGACCAAGTTTATTTAGGCCTTTTCAATGATAGATTCAGTGTGGATCTATCAGATTATTGGAAAAGCGGTACCTGGGACATAGTCGATGTGCCTGCATATTTGAATGTTTATAATAATTCTAAATATGGTAAACCAACTGAAACGGATATTTCTTTCCATATTACCATACGTCGTAAGACATTATTCTACACAGTCAATTTGATATTGCCAACAGTGCTCATCTCATTTCTTTGCATATTGGTCTTCTATCTACCATCCGAAGCCGGTTCGTATTGCTATATGATTCCTGTTTTGTTATTTTGTTACCATCCGTTCCTAGTTTTAAGTTATCGTTTCTAACATACGCTTAAATCATTCATTCTGTTACCATTAAGCAATGTCACTTATTTATCTACCATCTGATAGATACTGGGTGTTTTTTTTAATTAACCCTATACAATTGGATTCAATTATTTAGGCCAACATCTTGCTGACTTTTTTCGCTGTTGCTGTTTTTGTTGTTGTGTAGAATCCAACAACAACAAAAAAACAGCAGCAACAGCGATAACGTCCAGGATTCTCCCGGAACGAATACAGCAAAACAAAACAAAACAAATTATCCAATCAACAAACGGCTAGGCTAGGCCAGGGATACCCAGCTCATAGCTCGCTCATGAGCCAATGTGGCTGGTTTTTTGGGTGGCTCTTGACCTTTTTAAAAGAATTTTAGAGCGTAGACAAGCTTAATCGTCATTGTGTTGTTGTACTGAGTGGTTGAGTTGAGTTGGGTAGGGCCAGAGAAAATAATGTTTCTTATAGGCGTCAAACATGCACAGACATGTACTAGCTAAAGCTGATGACTTCACATCGTGTCAAGTCATCACACTGGACACTGGAGGCCAGTGAGAGAGAGAGAGAAACACAGCCCCTTCTACTGTTTATAGTGTGTCTCGTCACCAAGTCAAATCGTCACTGGAGGCCAATGAGAGAAAGATGACTACACCTTCTTCTTCTACTGTTTATAGTGTGTCTCGTCATCGTGTCAAGTCATCACACTGGACACTGGATAAGAGAGAGAAACACAGCCCCTTCTACTGTTTATAGTGCGTCTCGTCACCAAGTCAAATCGTTACTGGAGGCCAATGAGAGAAAGAGGACTGCACCTTCTTCTTCTACTGTTTATAGTATGTCTCGTCATAGTGTCAAGTCATCACACTGGACACTGGAGGCCAGTGAGAGAAAGCGAGAAACACAGCCCCTTCTACTGTTTACAGTGTGTCTCGTCACCAAGTCAAATCGTCACTGGAGGCCAATCAGAGGGGAGAACGGTTGTTATAGGCGTCTAACATGCGCTATAAAAGTTGCGCAACCATAACCCGCAACTCTGCAGCAATGAATGAATGAATTTGATAATTTGGATTCAAGAATTCATTATTAGTTTAATTATTATTATCATTATTATTATTATGATAATGGTAGCTAAGCCAAGATGATGGCGGAATTGAAGTTGTTGAAGCATGTTATCCATCATTCATAATGACTTTATTAGAGCCAGTTTATTCCACCTTCTCTGCGACATATTCGACATATTATATAACCAAATATAATATTCACGTTTTGGTTTTTTTTATTGAATCGAAAATTTTCGTGCATCTTAAGTGGTTGCAATGGTTGTGGCCGGATTTTTTTCCGGTTCAAGCAACCCGTATAACTTATATTAGAGAAAATAAAACACATTGGCTTGTGTGCACACGACGAATCCGTTATCCAACAAATAGGATATCCATCCAGTTGCTGCTCCGGTTCGTGCGTGCCGTATTCAGATGCAAATTATTGCATATTAAATCTATGGGGGAATGTTACAAAAGTAGCAAATATTCCAAAAGGATACTGGAAAGATACCGAAAGCATTAGATCAGACAGAAGTAGAATAAATAGACAGAAAGACGGACACAGTCATGTATGAAAGAATCAAGCGAAAGTCATTCATCTTTTTTAATGATTAAATAAATCTGGGCTCCATCATTGAATTGATTCGACACTTCATCAACTCGCTTTATTCTTCTTTTTTTTATTCGCCAAGCTATCCATCCAAGTATTAACTTATTTTGATGATTCAAGATGGATTCCCAGAGAATAGTCCCCAATAGCGTGATGGTTGGCTGATTGCGGGATTGGGAGCTGTTGATGGTCTGTGTTATGGGGCGAGGGTTAGCAGGAAGGGGAAGGGAGGGGGTAGGGAATGACGTCGTCGTCGTCGTCTTGGTGGCTGTTGAACACTTAGCCCGTTTCTGGATCTTCATGATTGCGCGTATCGTTTCAAATCGATACCACTTTTACCGCTTTTCTTGGTTTTGTTTTATCATAATTTTCATTCTTTCTTATTTATATATAGAAAGTCATTAGTTATAGTTTCCATCCATCCATCCATCCTTCTCTTTTTTTTTCGGTTCCCACTTCCACGAAACGAAAAGTTTGATGTATTACATTTTCTTAAGTTCTTGAGCTTGATCTATAAGAATCACACCATCACTGCCACACCATCAGTGCCCAACCATCATCAACCATTAGTGCAAGAAAGTGCAAAACAATTTGTCAAAAAAAAATAAAAATAAAAATATATTCCTTGAGCTTTTGGGATTCCAGAATAGACAGATAGACACACACAGACACACTCAGACACACTCTCATATCACATTCACTCAGACAACGACGATCCAGGAGCGAGAGAGGGAAAGAATTTCAAATCGTTTTCCATCGGAAACAAGAATGTAGAAATCATCGCTTGGATTTTCTATATACATATATATATACGAAATGTGTCGCGATGATCATGATGATGATCACCATCATCATCATCATTATTTGAAATGTTTTCGGAAGGAAACATGCATGCATCCAATGGATGAATGCTCAAAGTGATTCGATTCAATTCGATTCGATTCAATCAAATCAATTCTTTATTCGATTTCATTGTCGGTTTCATGTCGTTTGTTGTCGTTGTTGTTGTTGTTTTTTTTTTCATTTTATCATTCATTCTTCTTCTTCTTCTTCTTCTTCTTCTTGTTGTTGTCGTTGTCAATGGTCGTCATCATAATCGAATGGCTGTTGTTTTGTGGCTCGATGAAATATGATATTTCAATTGCACACGATCCAACAACACAACAAACGAAAAATAAAAAGAAGAAGAAGAAGAAGAATAAAACAGCAACATCAATCTAAAATGATATTTTTGGAACCATTGAGAGGAACGGTAACATCTTGTAGTTGGCATTTACCATAAAAAACCATCCTCCTCCTCTCTCGCTCTTGCTCTCTCTCTCTCGCTTTTCATGGCTATTTTTTCCCATTTTCCCTATTTTCCCATTGGATGAAAATCATATGAATGGAATCAATTTCCAAGATATATCAATTTGGAAACATTTGTATGTGTATGTGTATGGGTGTGTGTGGGTGTGTGCATCAGTATTTCTGTTTCAATTCTAAATTGATTGGTTCATTCATTCATTCATTCATTCCGATCCGGGTGGCCGATCGAAATGTATAGCCCACCAACCAGCCAGCCAGCCATTCAGATTGCCATATCCTTGTGCCTTCTTCTTTTTCTTCTTCTTCTTCGTTTTCCGTTCCATTCTCTTTGATATTTCTTCAACAACAATCATTAACGATTCTTCTTGAAGACATTATCACATCACTTTTGAATGCCAATTCTATCCATCTATCCAACTATCTAGCTAGCTAGCTAGCTATCTATCTATCTATTTAACTAACTATAGCTTTCCTGTAAGTCTTTTCATCCAATAAATGAATGAATATATCGAGCGATATACTCCCAAGAAAAAAAAAATCTGCAAAAGCAAAAAAAAAAACGCTAAAATTGTTAATGGTGATTGTGATGGTGATGGTGGCTTCGTTTTGGGCCGTAGCTTTTTGCCACACACCCCCTCCCCCGCTGAATGTTTCAAGAGACATATAATACATAAATTAGAAAGGCAAAGCACGAAAAGTATCAACCGAGCCAGGGACAAAGAATCCAAGAATCTAATGTCACAAAGTGAATAACTAGAACCATAGTAGGAACCATACTGAAGAAAACGTTTCTAATTACTTTCGATGCCTAGGCATAGCGGCAGGAGAACTAACGCAGCACCGAAAAAAAAATGCTCTGCATCTTTATTGCAAAGGCGAACATTTAGCTGAAGCATGTTTAGAACAAGAAACAACAACAACGACGAATGATGATGATGATGAAAATGACAAGCATAGAATGCATCCCTACCAGTACTTATTTAAAAGATACGTACGTACGTTTGTTAGGTCGCTTCAAGCCAAAACTTTTCGGACAGAATAGGGGACGTTTGTTTCTCGGGGGGGGAGGGGGCCTAGAATGTGCGTGGGCGTGCCAATTTATTTTATGCTTGAAAAACTCATGAAAAACCGAAAATAAATAATAATGGTGATGGTGATGGTAAAAGCGTTGCAAAAAGAAGTGCCTGGCAACGATGGGCGCAAATGAAAATTAAGTAAATTATGTTTGACGCCCACCTCGCCGTCTGCTTTTGCCGTCTTTTTTTCTGCTCTTGTTGGTTTTCTATCTCCGAAAAATTCTCCATATCTTCAGGTTGAGAGACAGAGAAAAATAGATACAACTTTGCTACACATTTGATAATATTGTTATAGTTCGTTAACCAAATTTATTTAACAACCCGAAATCCGACAACAATAACATAACACCGGAAAACACTGATAAATGATGAAGAAATAATTTCTGCTTCAAGGGGAACATGAAACCAGAATCTAGGAGAGAGAACGAGAGAGATGGAGGGGGATTTTCATACGCTCGATAGGCACAAGCAAAACCCGAAAAAGAAACGAAGAAAACAGCGAGATTTAATTGGGAGGCCATAAGCTCCCAATATGGCAGCATGATGAACGAGATTAGTTCTGGTTTCGGAGAAAGAGAGTGAGAAAGCGAGCGAGAAAGATTGCAAGTTTTAGGAATTGTGGACTGTGTGTGTGTGTATTCTTTATGGCGTAATTTAAATTAATTAACCGCAAAACATTTCACCCGTATTCATTGATATTTCTTATTATTTTCTCGTTTCACGATTCCCGATGCTGCCGCCAATTTTGCGCCTAAATTGGAACAAATGATGATGATGGTGGTGATGATGATTATAGGCGAAAAAATAACGCTTGGCATATCCATTTTATTGGCATTGGTTGTGTTCTTGTTGCTTGTTTCAAAAATATTACCTCCTACATCATTAGCGCTTCCATTGATTGCTAAATATTTATTATTCACATTTATTATGAATTGTATTTCGATTTTGGCCACGGTGATCGTAATCAATTGGAATTTTCGCGGTCCACGTACACACAAAATGCCCAATTGGGTGAGGACCGTATTTTTAACCTATTTGCCTGCATTATTGTTCATGAAACGTCCAAAGAAGACTAGGCTTCGATGGATGATGGACATGCCTAACTTGCATCATGATTATCACCATCATTATTATCATCCACATCATACAAATGAAACGGTTGTTCCAACATGCCTTACTGCACCAGGTATTATTTGATTGTTTTCCGGAAGCATTATTCCTTTTTTTTTGCTACCATTTCCGGTTTTTTTATTACACATTTCCGGTTTCAAGAAGAAGTGGTCAGTGGAAACACTCCGCCTTCTGGTCAGCATCATCAACAGCAACAACAACAAAGACATCATCCGAATTGTACAATCGCTGCACAGCAACAACAACAACAACAACAGCAAAACATTCAAGCATTGGATCAAGATCTGGCCATAAGAGATAATGACAGTCTTGATTTATATTTTATGTCACCAGACGCATATCGAGCTGCCGAAGCGGTGGATTTCATAGCGGAACATTTACGTAATGAGGACCAATACATTCAAGTAAGTTGGACAAGTGGGTTTAAGTGCGCGGGGGGCACGAACGGAAACACGCCCTAGTTTTAGTCAAGTTTTCTCGTTTATCCATCTATCCATCCATCCATCCATCCGTTCGTCCTAGGTTTTTTCATTTTGGCCAATCATGCCAAAAGAGCCGAGATGCTACCAACAACAAAAAAAACTTGGGCTGGATCTCTCTCTCTCTCTGTCTCGCTCTTCGGGCTTGACGGGCCTAGCTTTGGCTAGTTAAAAAACAATCGATAAACAAGTGAACACTCCTCAGACGCACATAAACGATTTCAATCAATAGCGAAAAAAGTTCAGCCACCAGAATATAGTCATTTCTGTCGTTGTTGCTAGCAATGGGGCCATTCTGAAAACTATTATTGTAGTAGATTGGTTATTTTAGGCCATTCGATGATGGCCATCAACGTGATGAGTTCAATCAAACCAACCAGAAGAGAAAGAGAGAGAGAAAAGAAGAGAATTTTCAGACATGCAACTACAATAACAAGTACGACAATGGAACACTCCCACAAACACAGACACAGACACAGTCAATAGCTCATTAATCCAGATACCCAAAGAATCGAAACGAAACGAAGCAGAGAACCAAAACCAAAAAGGATAAAAGAATAATAAAAAAAAGAAACTAGCGGATTGCCTAAATCAAATATTGAGTATATATGGTCCAAGCTAATAGATGTCATTGCCAGCAGTTGTATGTTTCCGATTGGGATCCATTTCTCTTATTTTTTTTGAGATCTTTGTGTAGGAGGAGCAGGAGGTGGTAGTGGTGGTGGTGGCGGCGGCGGGGGAGGAGCCCTAGCGTATTTAGGACCCAACTTTTTTGTGTGTATGTTACAGTTATTGTTGTCAATTGATAAATCGATCAGTTATAGACTCGATCTCGGTTCACACTCCCACACACTTGGCTTTGGGCTTTCCACTGAGGGGTTTGTCGCGTTCTCCTCTCTCTCGCTTTCTCTGTACATTGGGATTCCATTACTTATAGTTTGTTGTTACAAGTAGAAGATTGTGTTTGAATATAAAAGGAGGAAAAAACAATATTCAAATAAGAATTCAATCCAATCGAGAGACGCCCAGGCATGTGTGTGTGTGTGTGTGTTTGGTTCTTGAAATCAAACATACGAAACGCGGGTAACTTAACCGAAAGAAGCAAAAAAAAAATACTATAGCTAACTGTCTACATACACAACCCGATAACAAGATAGATGGTTTCATCATACAATCAAACAATGAATGAAATGTTTGGATTGCATGTGTGTGTGTGTGTGTGTGTTTGTGTGTGTGCAATTGTGCCAACAAGAAGAGATTGAATGAAAGTTTTCCAAGTTCTAAATTCTGTGTATTAGTATGTGTGTGTGTTGTATGTGCCTTGTTGACTTTTCATTTGAATCACAGTTGGTTGGTTGGTTGGTTGGTAGAATGGCTGAAGAATACCGAATAGAAAGAATATTTTCTGTTCAAGTATTAAATATTTACATGTCAGTGTGGGCAAAAACGGGAATAAAACGAATGGAAAACAGAATGGCAGTAAGAAGAAACATGATTCCCTTGTTGTGCCTTGATTGATTGTTCCCACAATACGATTGTTGAAAATCGATGATATTGATGATGATGATGATGATGATGATGATGATGATGATGATGAGGGGGAGGATGAGGTTTGCCAGAACAAAAGCAGGTAAAACAAACCAGGGTTCTACCACCAATCACGATTGTCAGTGATTGAATTGAATTGTGTGATTTCGATGACAATTGTGATCATCGTTGTTTTCCGTTTCCGTTTCCGTTTGATTATTTCCATGCGCGCCAATCATTTTTTGCGATATTTGCATTGGGATTTTTTTTCATTTAGTATATTCGAGAAACATTCTTGACAGCCCTCACAATTATTGGAATCTTCTATCATCCGACAACGACAATATTGAAACAATAAACACTGATGCAACACTAGTGCGACACTGGTAGTTCTTCCGCTTTAGGAACAAATGAATTTTGATGAAAAATGGAATTTATTGATTTTTGCTAGCTGCAATTCATCATTTAACTTTTTTCGTTTTGTTTTTTATTGTTTTTTCCTTGGCTGGGCGTACCCGGTTTATTCCCGACACCACGACCATCAGATTCGAGAAGATTGGAAATATGTAGCCATGGTGATAGATCGTTTACAATTGTATCTGTTTTTCGGCATCACTTCATTCGGTACCATCGCTATATTATTAGACGCGCCACATATCTTTCAACCAATCGATCAGGATAAAGTGATCCAAATGAACAGACACGAGTGATAAATCATTCTATTGATAACCGAAAATCCCGAATCTACTCCCTCTCTCTCTCTCTCTCTTACACACACCCACGCATTTAGCGTTGAAGCGAATCAAAATCAAACGTTTGGAAATCCGAATCAAATCGAATTTGCTACTGCTGCTGCTAAACAACAGAACATTGATTGATATCATAAATAGTTGATGCTGTTCTGTTGTCCATTCTATTCTTGTTCATCATCATCATTCTTAGATCATGGCCT
This sequence comes from Amerodectes protonotaria, assembly GCA_025882695.1. NCBI lineage: Eukaryota > Metazoa > Arthropoda > Arachnida > Sarcoptiformes > Proctophyllodidae > Amerodectes > Amerodectes protonotaria. The sequence continues at coordinate 5,476 of JAOZJS010000360.1, read as the reverse complement.
TACACATCTTGGAACTGGTTCACACATTCATTCATCTACAGGTACTGTACATCAAAACGATGGACTCGATTGATCTTATTTCTCTTTCTGTATCCGGGATCTTTTAGGTTTCACCCCGACCAAATTTGGCTCAAATAACTTTTGAATTAATTTTTTTCTAGAAAAACAGCGAAAACAACAACAACAGAAACGAGAATGAGATTTTCGCCAAGCTCAAACTTTCGGCATACACACACCCCCACACATACACCCACTAACAGACACAACAAATGGAAACTTTTTATTTTAAATTCCGAACCGAATCCCGAATCCCCTTTACCGAATGAACGAACCAACGAACGAGAAAAAAAATAAGAAGAAGAAGAATCATGAAACGCCAAACAGCAAGCAAACAAACCAAAGAAGACCAGCAAAAAAAAAAGATTGAGGATTGAGAATACACACTTATGATTGTTTGTCGATTAAAGTTTTCCTTTTCTGAAACTTTTTCTCTTGCTCACCACCACCACCATCATCATCATCGTCGTCGTCGTCGTCGTCGTTTTCCTTCTGCCCGATTTTTTTTATTCTTGTTTTTCCCGGGCCATCGGATTTTCCGTTTGCATCGTTATTGTTGTCGATCCGCAAACGACTACGATTCAAATTGTCATTAAATGTCATATGGGTATTTGGAAGACATCCAACACAACGACAAATACCATTGCGGAAAATATATATAAAAAAAAAACTTATGAACATCCCGTGAAAATCACGATGGTACCCATGGAAACATTGTTGATCTGTGAACTTTGTCATAATGTTCCAAGACGCCCAAGATGGCGAATAGCTGTTGTTGGGTCCCGTTTGTTGTCATTGGTTGTTTTGCTATCTGGAATAAATTTCCTTCCTTCCTTTATTCTTATCCTATTTTTTTTCCTTTTTTCTCTCCAGTTTTTTTCTGTTGTGTGGATCATACGACCCATAAACCCAAATCAAATATTAAATGAATACAACATTGTTGTTATTAGTATTGTCGTTAGTGCCAAAACATTAGTGTGTGTGTGTGTGTGTGTGAATAATGAAACAAAATAATATGAAGAAATCCGTAAACATTTTGTTGCTTGGAATCGTGTCCCATGAACATCGGAAACAAGATCAACAACTACGGCAACACCAGCTAAAGATGCTTTAAGCTCTTTCTCTAATCATTTCATCATTAACTTCTTTTTTTTCGTTTGTTTGTTATTCTTCTGAAAAAAAACTATAATTTGTGCCCACCAAACTGACTGAATGAATGAAATTCTAAAGAGAACACCAGACTAGAAACATAAAAGACAAAGTAAAATCCTGGAAAAATTGCTGTTGGTGCTAGAATCATCATCCTAATAAACAGAAACGTGCCCTTTTCTGTTCAAATTGGATCGTCCCAAAATGCTACCTCTCCCCCCCCCCAGTTCTCATAACCAATTATAACGGTTTTGATTCCAAAGAATTTCTCCCAACAAAATTACCAACATTCAAACAGCTTGCGAAATACAAAGTGCTTTATTTTTAACGTAAAAAACAAAATACCTACAACTATCATTATAATTATGATTTCAAAACGACAAAAAAAAATACTGATAAGCTCATTCATACAATAACATTCACTAACACAATCGATACGATCCCCAATCTTTATCTTAGTTTCCTCTTAGCTTCCTTTGGTAGATGACAGCTATAAAAAAAAGTATCGGTGGTATCGATCATCACCCCTATCATCATTCAAAAGAGCTTCTTTTCTCCACAATAATACTTGGTCGCTCCCCTTTCATCCTTTACTGATATTTTTTTTGGTAGAAATTTTTTGTTTCAAAGATAATAATGTAACGTTTTTTTTTGTTTGGATCCTATCATTCTGATCAATCTTTATTCTAATCTTGCTATAAAAAGTGACCTATTTGTGATCGACCTGTTCAACATTGTGACTATGATGATTTTTATTCGACAGTTTGTCGACGCGATGTTGTCCTCTCCTCCTCTTAACATTAATTGAATACATTACCAATACTAATACAAAGCCCACATATTCAAAATGACCACGATGATGGTGATGATGATGGAAACGCATTCAAAGGAATATTGCTCAAATCTCGTTTATTCAATTGTTCTGTAATAATCCTCCGCATAGGGAATAATGATGATAAATGTTAGAAATTTTCCATTTATCCTATTCTCAAAGAATTTTGACAAATGAACGCGACAAAATCATTTAAATCAATTACATCATGTTTTGGAAATGATTATTTATTGTACAAATTAATCAATTTTCGAATACAATAAAAAAGCTCATCCTCAAACATTCGTTCATTATCGATTTGAATTAATTATTGCTAAAGATGAAATCGTGATTACTATCAACAAGAATGGAAGCCAAGTTTTGAGAAAAGCACAAAAGCTGTTTTCAAGGGGGGGAATATTCAAATCAATAAGAAAGAATTTTTTCAAAGTAAATTTTATGCCAACCTTAAATATTTTGAATGAAGAGTGAATAACATAAAGACTTTGATCATTCCATAATTAGATTGTCCATTGTAACTCATGAAATTCAAGGCGCTGGCAACGTGCGAATGACAATTGTCCCAGCAAAGATAATGCTGAGATATAAAGAAAAAATCAAATTAATGTTTTTTTTCAATAGTCCAGTAATGTCAAATGTTACCATTCTTTTGCAGTATAAATTGGAAGCCTTCTCCACTGCTTCATCCCAGCCATGTTTACCATTGTTTGCAAGATTAGGATCTAGCTTCCAGTATTTGGTGGGATTTCCAAAGGCCATTTTATCTTCAGAAACGAAATATGGTCCGGCAAAATCTCGAATTATACCACGAGAAGTACAAATTCCCATGTGTCCAATGAATGGAAGAAGCCAAGTCAAGAAGGGAATCGGTGTCCATACAATGCAAAAAGGAAAACGATTTCTTTTTTCATCAATTTCAGATGTTTCTTCATCTTCGTCAACCATGGTTTATTGCTGATTTCACAACTGACACTCGATTCAAGAACTGTGCAAGTCTTTTTCGGTAAACAATTCGACTCAATTTGGGCTGTTTATGTGGAAATAGCGGCCTTAGAGCGGGAAAAAGAATTCTTCAAAAAGCATTATGAATAAAAGTCTATTTTACTGAATAATGATTGAATGTCACTTGTGTTTGAATCATAATATAATGAAATATTCTATATAGGAACCTCACACAATGGAACTGATCAATCAATCTTTTTTGTTTGATAACAGAATGAAAAAAAGTTATTATCCAGAATCAACATTGATTCAACTCTAATAATCTATTGCCCATAAATGAAAATTGTCTCGGTCGATGATGATGGTGAGAGCAATTTATGGCCATTATTGCAATTTTAGTAACATTCTTCGAATAATAATAATAATAATATCCGAATTAACCGACGACCTTGTTTATCACGGTAGGAAATTGAAACTTATTATGGATCTCAAACAGGAAACACTTTTCAACCCCTGAACGATGATGATACTGCCAAGTAACCAAAGCCAGGATGAATATTTTCATTGTTATAGCTCTGGATTCAATTTATTGCTGGATTATTTGCGGGAAAATAAAGGATCCATTTAATTTTTGGCAGACCAAAGCCAGCTTTTCATTAGATAGGGTTCGGAATCCTCTGCTCGATTCAGCCAGTATCGTGGTGTTGGTCGCTCATTCTGACTATCGTTACCAGATTGGTTGGTTGCAGAACACCATGAAATATTTGGATGTAGATTTGCTGTATGCCATTGTATGCTTTGTTTCCTTGTCCGGGTGCATTTGGCATCTAAGCGATGTTAGCCATATCTATTTTTCTTACGAAACCAATGTCAATGTGAACTTTGAAAGAGAGATAATGGTCCAAATACCCGGCATAACGATTTGTACTAATTCTAGTTTGACAGTGTCCGAGGAATTTTTCGATCGGAAATATCCATTTTTGAAAAAGGTTCCAGATTATCAGGTAGGCAACCTACAGCCTAATCTTGATTCTCAATCCCAAAATTTTCTTGTCTAAATTTTATTGATGTAGAACTCGAAATATTATCATTATAAAACTCTTTTAAGAAATCTAACCCTGGACGAACAATTAAATCAAGCTACAGTGGACTACAAACAGGTATTCAATTCATGTCTCATCATGAAACCGGTGGCATTCGAAGATTCTGAAGGCGATTACATTGATTGTGATCGAATATCTCCGGTACATCAGTACATAACCTATGCAAAGAAATGTTTCTCGATCGGCTTGCAGCTTGGAAACGAGCAACCGGAACGCTTTATGGTGGATCATGATACCACGCTTCGTGACAACGGATTTCCATTGTTTCAGCTTCGTTTAAACAATCAATACCTACAAGAGATGGTGGTGTTTATCCATTCTAGAAGCACACCGTTTCTTGGTTTGATCGGTGGACAAACTAATGGTATCCATTTGAACAATACTAAATACTCAAGTTACACGTTGAGCTATGTGAAAACCATCAACGAATTACTGCCCCCACCATTCAAGACACAGTGTAGAAACTATGAAACGATCGGATATAAAACTTTGTCGCATTGTATCATCTCTTGTAAGGTGTGTTAGAAACTAATTTCGGAAAATTTTTTATTGTTTGCGATAATTTTTCTTGATTTAGGCAAACTATTTCATCAAGCAATTCAATGGATGGCATCCAGATATACCTGCTAACAATGAATACAATCTGAATGTTCATTATTCTCAAATTGAATTGAAAGAAAACAAAACTCTGGATAAACTGATGGCCGAAGAATGTTTGAAAATTTGTGGAAAACGAGAAGATTGTTTGAGTGAATTTTATTCAATGTCAGTGATTGGACAATTCGAACGAAGCGTTCACCTTCCACAATATGATCATCTACATGGAATTTATATCTATCTACCATCCGGTTTGAACACACATTATATTCATTCACCGCGTTTGCACTTGATTGAATTCATTTGCTACTTTGCCAGTGTTTTCAGTCTTTGGTTTGGTTTTTCCATCATAGCTCTATCGCGTGCAGTCATCAAGGCCATTCATCATTACCGGAAGCGAAATCAACATCCGGAACCTCGTTCATCAAGCGCAAAAGATCAAGATGACCCACCATTCTCATCCTTATCGCTTTCCACTTGATTTTGACATGTCCTATAGATTGTGTAGCTTATTTAAATGCTTTAAAATTCAACATTCTTTATTTACAGCAGTCTGCATTTTAGTTGAAATTTTCGCCACAGCATCAGTCCCAAAAAATAAATTAAATTTTTTTCTTGGTTCTTAACTCCATCTCCATCTATTATTGACGATCAAAACTAATTTCGAAAGTTATTAAATCAAGCTCATTTGTTATCTAGTTGATTTAATTGACCGATGACAATCATGTTGCTCATCGAATTATTGCGAATCAACTTTTCATTCATTCTCACACTGGTTCTCGTCTCGAATGGTTGT
>JAOZJS010000035.1:0-156547 GCA_025882695.1 Amerodectes protonotaria | reverse complement strand
TATATGGTGTTTATTATTATCATCATCATTACTTCCACTGCTGGAACCCTGGAAAAATCCTCCGGAGATTTTCAGTTCTCAAGTTGATGTTTGTTTTTCGTTTCTCGCTGTCTGGTTTTCGTTTTGGATCGTTTTTTTATTTTATTTAGTCTGTTGCAGGTGGTGTGTGTGCATGGGTGATATTTATAACAATTTTTGACAAGTGTTTTTCCTCTTTTTTGCAACAAAAACACACACACTTCCTGATTCTGCTTTTTTTCGGTACTGTTATCTATCAAGCAACATTCTAGAGTCGTTGTTTAACAAATCACACTATTCTTCATTGCCGTAAAAGCGCTCTTTGATGTCAAAAAAAAATGAATACAGCTACCACCATTTCCCGTGTTGTTAATAATGATGAACACTGCAATAGCACTATAATGCACAAGCTAGAAAAAAATTAACACAATGAAAGTAAAGAAACAAGAGACAATAGTTGATTAGGCTAGGAAAATATCCATTCAGTGGGATGGAACTTCTCCTTCTTTTTTTGAAGAAAATAGAGAAGAGAAGATGGGCAATGAAATAGAGGAGGAGCGTTCATCATATTTTTTATATGACCATTTCATTTTATTGAAACTTTAAACTTGAACAACAACTAATACAAAGTAATGTAATGTAAAAAAGACTCCACCTTCTAAAGCGGGTCTGAGCAAGCTGGTAGGCTGACACAATCCATCAATCTCAGACCTATGATGGGGTCGTGTAAAATTGTTAGGAACAAATAACCCAAGAAGCTTATATAGGCGTTTTTCTTTTTTTCTCTTTCTCTTTCCGTTTTTAAAAGATAGTGGAGTCAAAAATAAAGTAAAAAATGAAAGCTATGAACAATAAATATCAGAATTTGCTAGCCAGACCAGAATTGTGGAAGATGTTGAATGTGGGATTCGTCCACAACAGCAAAAATAATGGCAATTAATCAGAAAATAATCTGGACATCGGATATTACACTGGACATTTGAGTGGAACAAATACATATTGTGATTCAATGTTGCTTTTCATTCAGTTCCCCCCGTCTCTCTCTCTCTCTCTCTCTCTCTCTCTCTCTTCTCGAACCTCCGCATTACTGTCAGAATTTACTGGAGCCAATGTCAGATATCAATTGAAAATCAATAATATCAAAACGAAAAATCAAAAGACAAACATATACAGCTTGTGTGTATGTGTGCGTGGGTATCCAATATTGAAACAGATCCAGGACAAGATCTGGATCTAATGCAAAAGCACATTGTCGGTTTATTCACTCGATTCTGGGTTCTGGTTTTCTTCTTCTTTTTCCGATGCCAATGTATTGATTGTTTTCTTTTCTTTTCTCACCAGTAGAATCTCTCTCTCTCTCTCTCTCTTTTCTTGTTCATCATCATTGCTAACTAAACTATAATAATTCTCTAATGCGATTCTAATGAAAACCAGCTTTTCGCTCTTTTTTTCTATCTCGAACAATAGAACCGAGATACTTTCACTCCCCAGGAGAAGCCATAGGAGAATGGAATTTTAATTTGATTATCTTGCCAAAATGAAAGAGATACAGGAAAGCGACCAAGCGTTCAACCACACACGGGCAGCAAAATAAGCCTTTTTTCAGCAAAAAAATACATTTTCTATTCTATCCGCAGCTCAGCATAGTTTTCGGTATAAAGAAAGAAAAATGATGATAATTTCCTAAATGAAATAAAGCAATTCATATAAATTTTTGTGCCAACATTGAATAATAAATTTTGAAAAGCATCACAATGAAATGCTTTGGGAGAGGAGAATCCCTTCTGCTCTTTTTTATTTGGTTATTCATTTGGTTTCAACAAAAAAAAACAAGATAGGATGCGAAAAGGATTCATTTTTTTTATCTCACTGAATCGATTCTATTGATTATAATTTTGTCCGAAAATCTACTTAGGGTTTAACTTTTCTTATACCAAAAAAAGCGGAACAAATATTGAACCAGAGCACAGCACACTAACTGAACGCCCTAACTGCCCCATCACCATTAGAATCCAGAATAAATTTTTCCCTCGCAATTAGAGAATCCAAGGATATCACACAGTATGGATCCGTACAGAGGAAAGTCTTTCGCTTTCATCCTATATCTTTCATTTTATCCATCTTACTCATCAATCTTTATTAAAGACAAACAAATGGTTCTTGGTTCTATAATTCTAGATTCTTTTGCCATTTTTATTTCTTAGCTTTGATTCGATTTTTCCCTCAACGTTTTGTTGGATTATAAATTCGAAAATTAAGATCGCTACACCACCTAGATGAAGATGAAGATCGTTTTGTGTTCTTATTGTGAAATATTTGTTTCTTTATCTCAGAGAATCTTTTAAAATGATAATAATAATCAGCTCGATATCTGTCTCGATCTATAATGCAAACAAACACTCTCAATTTTCCTTTTCTTTCGATCGAACAAGTAATCTAAGTATTTTTTGTTGGCTAAATTTTTCAAAAAAAAGTTTGGAACCGATTTATACAAACAAATGACGTGCGAATAGTGATGTGCTCTAAAAATAGCTCCAAGATGCAAAAGGCAGCAGCTTTAGCAATTTTTTTCCTGGTATAATGACAATTCCAGAATCTTTGGGCATTTTATATTAGTCATTGTTGTCTGTATTCTGACAGTCGTAGCGAAAAAATCAATGCACATCGATTAAGTTACGGAGAATCTTTTTTCTCCCCGGTTTCATTCATTTTTCTTATGGGTTGAAAGTTTCGTTTGGTTATTTATTCATTTTATTCTTTTGCTTCGAATATGCAATAGAATCTCAAGAACTAAGACCATGTTGTACCGGAAGTCGCCAGACACAACACGATTTAGATAGCCGTTTTTATTGCTGTTAGTCCCTCTTAAGAATTCCTATTCAAAGTTAACAGATTAAGCTTGATGATCCGGAATAATTGATTTAATTGGTCCATCACCACGGGTCTGGTCAAAAGCTGTTGATGATCATTGTCCATCATCAAAGTCTATTGTCTGTAACCAACCAGCATAGCGGTGTGATGACCATAAGACGATATAAAAGCATCCGGTGTGTAAGAAAAATGGAAAATGTACCATACATTCATTATGGAAACCAAAGAACAATGTAAAATTGACATTATTCTTTCCCTTCCGTTTAAATATGCGTTTGTATGCGTGTGTTTCGATTTCATATTGTTGTTGTTCGATTCACACTCTCAAGCCAAGTTGCCAAAAATGCCTGAAAAGCAATTAATAATTTTCGAATGATATGATTGAATGTATCCGAAAAGTAGTTTTTCATTCTTTTCCCAAAATATTTGTGGACTCAGCTCTCTCTCTCCCCGTCTTTCTCTTTCACCCAAGCGAACAAAATCAAAGGAAGTATTGTGTTTGTGTGCCAGAAAGGAAGAATGATAAATTGGAAAGAATCCAAAATATCCATCCAAGTCCAGCAGAGTGTGTGTGCTGACCGAAAAACGGAGAGGAAGAATAGAGAGAACTAATTTGTCATTTAATAACAAGAGTAACACAATGTCCATTGTGTTCGCTGATGTTGATTCTGATCAGCGATCATCACATACAGGAATCCGAATACAACGTATGGCTCTATTGGAGTGATAACCGAAAAAATATGGCAATGATTACGATAACAACTGGAAAAATCTTTCAAAAACACAGAGATAGAACAGAATGGGGGAGAGAGAGAGACAGAAAATAATTCATCATTGTCTCATTTATGTGTAGCGCAATGATTTTGTCTTTATGTGGATGCACACACGTCCGTATAGATATTGGTCTGGGTCATTGTATTATATACGAATTCTGTCATCGATACTTGTGCACCAACTGCCAAGATACAAAAAAAAACGGAAAATATTGATGCCAAAAATGGAAACATCTCTTTTCATCTTACTCAAGGACACAGATGTGACCAAATATGAGAAAATGAGAATCAAACTCGATTGCGAATCAAGCAAACACAACATAATACCAGAATAATAATTGATTGATTTATTCGAGTGTGTGCGGTGCCGCCATTGCGGAATTGGAAAAATGTCCTACATTTTTACGCGCTTCTATCTAGATTCTAGAACAAGATGAAACGTTCAGAGATTTTCTGGACAATCCATTTTTATCCAATGGAAAAAGGAAAGTGTGGAAATTTTGTTTTACAGGATGATTTTTTACATAAAAATTCAATTGAGATTCTCGAATGCAAAAAAAAACAGTCGACCAGTGTGGGTATGCACGAACTTTCTAACCATCTTTGTTCTATAGAGAAACGAAGATCTGAATTGAAAGTTCATTTTATTGAAGTTTTTTTCCTTTCATGTTTTTGAGGAATTCAAAATTTGAAAATTCAAATTTTATGTTCCACGTTGAGTGTGCGCAGGGATGTGTGATGGTGTGTCTGTAATGTATTTTGCCCACAAACATTTCCCATTGGAACCGCCATTTCAAATGATGGAACCATTTTATTATTACATTACAAGGAGACGACGAGCAGCTAGCTAGCTAGCTAGCTAAAGGTTGCGTGTTTGTAGGCTATGTTCCACTATTCGAAGCAATCAATCAATAATCTATCATCTTTCTTCCTTTCTCTCTCAAGGCCTCGAAATAAATTTTTTTGATTCAATTTTCTCTTCCTCTTGTCGGAAGAAGCGGAAAACTTTTTGCTGCAAATGTGTTACCTCCCCGAGAGTTTGCTTGCTGGTTGTTGTTATTGCTATTTTGGTATTGGGCATAGTGTAAATGTGTTCTGCGAGCCGAAGTAAATTAAAAAAACAGTTTTTTTTGTTGAATTTCTTGATGCCTTTTTTTTCTAACGGTGTATCTGGGCGTTATACTATTTGGATCTATGAGATAATGCTTCTGCACAACTTATCTTGGTGATGTTCAATGAGAAACACACCTTAGATATAAACTTATAGCAAAATTTTTTGTTTAGATTAAATTCCAAGGCTTTTTCGATTTTTAGACCTTTTCACTAATGATAGAACAATATATAGATAGAGTTCCACAATGTCATCAACAGTGTAATGGACAAATGATTCTGGTTGTGTCCGAATTTAATAATAGTTGATAGGTTTAGAAACAGGAAGCAGAAGCAGAAAAAGTTCAAAGACAGAGCAGTTTCTGCGCTGATTTTTATGCTTCATTGAACAGAATGGCTACTTTGATAGTAGTTTGACGCACATTTAGTAGCGAAAATATGCCCCACAGTCAGTCATTTATTAATAATAAATATTTATGAAATATTCGGGCTTGTCTCTCTTTAGGCTGTAACACCGTTGTTTAATTTTGAGATTCACGTGAGGTTCGAGCTCTTTGTAAAGTTTTATAATACAAGTAATAAATGTCATATACTTTGACGGATCCTGGGAATCCGTCAACATCAAAAACCGGGCACGGATATTCGGTTTTTATACAGGGATCACAGTTAGAAAGATTCTGGATAACAATTTTCTTTGCTTTCTTTTATGTCATTTTCTATGTATTGTACTCACGCACGTTTGTAAGAGAATAAATTCACCAGATAGTGGGAAAAGGGTTGATTAGGCTGGCTATGAAAACTTAATTGTCTCGAATGTTTCTTTTTTTGCCTTCATATTCTCGATTCTTGTTATTTATTCTGGTGGGTTCCGAAAACTATGGGTCTCTCCCTTGCAAACACCAACCAGTTTGCGACTAACCAAGATACCAACACACACACATACATATCCAATTGAATAGAAATGAGCAATCAAGCAAACAATAGACGGACAGACAGAGAAATATAATGAATCTTAACACATAGGCATTTTATTAGAAGAAACGGATTCTAATTCTCAACAATATTGTTGTTGTATCAGTTCACTATTGAGTCCTTGGTGTATCCAGGCGCACCAGCCAACAAACAAAAAAAATTGCCAAAAAGAGAGAGAGAGAGACTAGAACCAGAAGAAGAAGAAGCAAACAATTTTCCGCCACAATAAAGATTCATTAATCCATTGGGTTTGCTTTGGCACTTTTTGTTGTTGGCTGTTTTTGTCGCTGTGTGATGTTGTTTGTTTTCCTCGCAAGTTTGTCGGTGGTGGTGGTGGTGGTGGTGGTGGGTGGCAGGGGCCAGGAACTAAACTATCCATTTATCCCTCTTTTCTCTGCATTCACAAACATACACTATGGCCAAAATGGCTGGAAAATGAACGAACCCGAATAAATACACTGTGTGTGTGTGTGTGAAGCTCATTAAGTTGAAATGAATTGAATCGAATTGAATGAAAATCTCACTATATCTTCATCTGTTTTTATATTCTGTTTTTTTTGCTGGTAGTTTGAAATCAACGTAAATTGCAAATACTCGGGGAATGGTGTAGGGGGAGCGCAAATAGACGATCCTCTCGACCAAACTCAACATCAGATTCAATCGAAATGTTTCAACTGCGCAATTATTGTAGGCGTCGATGGGCGTGCTACAGCCTGAACAAAAACAGGCACAAAGAGAGAGAGGGACAGAGGCAGATACAGAAATAGAACGAATCCTATAAAGTTTTTCCATCCCTAATTAAAAGATTCAATCAATTTCAAATTGATGCTATCGTATTTTTTCTTCTTTTAGCCTCTCTTTTTAGAAGGGAATCCTTTTATACTCTTTTGGAAAAACTGGCACCACCCTCTAATGGAGCAATGACATTTTTAGTATTGCGCAAGCGTCCTAGTTCTGAAATATGAATGACCAACATCTCTCTAATTCTTTCCATATTTCAAGATCTATTTGTTTTCATTTTGGTCTGGACCTGTATTGGGTGTGCTTGCTTATTTATTTTGGCCCAGGGTTAATATGCTAGTATGGGAGGAAACATACGCCCACACTCTAACTGGAAAAGGAAAAAAGTTATAATCACAAACCACCCAAAGAAAAAAAAATGCCAACAGCAACCAACCGACAGGCAGTTGGTAGTTGTTTTTATCATTTATGGAAAGTTTCAAACAGAATGACGCATTCTATGAGTGGAACTTTAGTTGTTGGAACAGAATTACTATTATTATTATTGCACAATTCTAGGCACGAACCCTGAAGAAAAATGCACACAGAAACGAAAAGAGGGAGAACCGTGTAAAGTTCCACCATAAATCGATATAATCGATTCACCTTCCCCTTTATTCTCTCATCATCGCCTTTTTCCTGTCGGTTCCGTCACTCCCAAAAAAACATGAGGAACCATATTCTGCTTCACCGACACGCACACACACACACAAATATACAACAAAAGATTCATCATTATTCATATTTTTTCCGCTACAACTATTTCCTCCCTAACATTTTTGTCCCCTCAATCCCATACATTTAACGTCGTGCCTCTTCTCTCTTTCTTTCTCCATTAGGATCTAGTTGATTGACCGAAAATTGTAAAAATGAATTCATTAACACCGTGCAATACTTGCCTCTTTTTTCTCTTAGAGAGCTATAATCAGAAAGAAAGAGGCAGTCCTATTGTTGGGCAATATATTTTTAGCATTGTCCAAAGACACATAGCCACATACTGCGCGTATTCATTGGAGTAAAGAGGTGAAAAAAGGGGACGGCATTGGGAAGTCCTAAAACTTATTAACAACAACTCAGTTTTAAATAATTTTTCCTATTATAGTATTTCGTGCTAGTTAATTTTCTCTACATTGGTCAATTCACATTGCTGTTCGTCTTTTTTACTTCTTCTTCTACTTCTTCTTTTAGTCTTCAGGAAATGAGGGGTGTTTGAATATTGTGACTTTCATCTGAGAACATAAATACATAAGTACTAAACGAAATTTGAATCAAGCACCTACAAAAATGTCTGTAATACTATTTGAATATTGAAAAAAAATCCAAGAGATTTAGAAAAATGATTTTCAAAGAAAAATCTGCTTACATACTCCAGGATACAGAAATGAAAACAAACACAAACACAAACACAAAGATCGACAGGAAGAGACGGAAAGAGAGAGAGAGAGAGACAAGGAACTCAAATATCGTTCAAATATTGACAAATGTGTAGAACGATTCCTCTTTTTTTCTCTACTGTTGTTCTTCATTTTTTTAGGGATAATATTTGCTTACAAGCGTGTGATTCTTGGCACTGGAAAAATCATGCCTGATTCTCATGTTTCAAATAATAATAATAATAATAATGATGATAATAACAGATGACCAGAGGCTGTGAAAATGTTAGTTTTATTCTAGAAAAAAAAGATTCATGAATTTTACTGAAATCCAACGACAATAAAATATTGCTGATGTTTTTGCAGCTGCAATCTGAAATTATGGCGCCCATGTTTGCCATCATTGTTATTCTGGAACTTTAGAATCTCCTCTCTGGTCTTTCTTTCAGTTTTTCTTTATTCAAATCGGAAATAGGCTATTATTGAAAACTGGCCAGCAGGCCCGTGTTTGTCCAGAATAGCTGTGGACACCAATCAAAATGAATGTGATTGAAATTGGATTGTACAATTCCTCATTCACTGAATGAAATAGACTGAGCGCAGTTTTGGGAAAATCAACGAAACTGGAAACTTGATTCCGATTCTGCAATGATTTGAATCATTTTATTGTGAAGGTAGTGAAATCAATGTGTAGGAAATTTTCATTCCAACGTTTGATTTCATCAGTCCTTTACGAGAGAAAATATCCCATCTTGGTGAAACAGAATCGGAGAATTGGTTTGGAGAGAGAAGCGATGAAAATTGACACTTTAATCAATTTCGAATAAGATGTGCAGACACAACGAATCGAAAAAAGTCGATTCTTTCGGATTCTTATTCTACGGCTACATATATTAAATGCACATTAAGAATGAATCCACATAGCTTCCAAAGAATATAAATGGTGATGGTTAGGTTTGGATTTGGAAATTCCCCGAGACAATTAGATGATGAATTCAATAATACTTTATGATACCTAATGATGCTGATGTGGTTGTTCTAATGTCAGGGAATTTCAAGGCAAGTTTTTAATGAATTGAGAAAAAAATCACCATGGGCAGAAATAAAACAAAGAGCAACAATAGGTTATCTGATTAATGTGTTTTTCTACCATTTAACATCATCTCATCATCATCATCATAATGAAAGACCAAAAAGGGTTTTGGGACGTATGCAGTTCTAAATAGAGTTGAAAACTGAAACAGAATAGCGTCGCATTTGATAGCGCTGAGTTTTGGAATAACTAAAATAAAGACCAAGCATCATCATTAAGTTTTTTAATTAAATTCAATTTGAAAATTTAAATTTTAAATTAAATTATTCTAAAATTCAGGGATTGGTCTGCAGGCCAAACGCTCTAAAGAGTACCGGACAAACGAACCGGATTTTAATCAGTAGAATTATAGAATTGAAACACAAAAAACACACAGGCAACCACAAACCAGGCCCAGTTTCTCCAAACGATTTCATTTGCATAGGGAAACCATGAAAAATGAACATCCAAAACCACACCAGACTCGAAAACTGGAACCTGAATTATGTTTTTTTAGTTGATTTTTACTGGATACACATTAAGAACAAAACAAGTGCAACTAAAAACATGGCCAATAACAAACCATAAGAGGCGGTAGATCGATTGGATCATGATACTGATCTCCCAGAAAGAAGTTATGCTGGGGATACATCAGAAAAAACAACATGACCAGAAAAGAAACAAAAGGCGAATCGATTTTGGTTAATGTTAGCGTTACGTTCCTATGATTTCCCCACCACCGAGCACAACTATTCTTCTTCTCCTAACCATTTTTCCAAAAAGCAAGCAAGCAAGCAATGTATATCCAACCAAAGAACCATTACTATTATTAAAATCGATGGATAGCCATTTTCAGGGTGATTCTGGAAGGCGCCAAGGCTGCCTGCTGTTGAACACCACCACCACCAAAAGTCTTTGGCGGTAATATTATTATTACGCTCACATCACACAACCATATAATGTCAATTCTGTACGGGGGACATGTATTGAAGTGAATGAGGGGAAGGAAACACTTTAATGGACATACTGGACAATACTGGAAAACTGGACTTGTACTTTCATACCGACAAACATAAAGAATGTGGATACTATGCGAACATAACACCCTTAAAATGGATTTTTCGTATTCTTGGCGTGCTTCTGGAACCAAAAACACATATGTGGGTAATTCATATCCAACCCGTGGCCAATTCAATAGTATTCACAACGTAAGTGGTGGGCAGAATGTTTAGGCGGTAAGCTCTCTCGAGAATCAAGAAACAACCGCCAGCAAAAAATGGATTCTTTGATGAAAAAATGATGTTAGAGAGGGGTAAGGGGAAAAAGGATAAAACTATAGTAGTTGTGAATCTATACGATAAAAAGATACCCCTATTATGTGTGAGAAGGTTTTGGAGAAAAAATCAAGATTTAATGGAAACTCTGGACTATGGACTAGTCGTTAACATTCACACACTTTTCATCCTCCCGAAATTTCATCATCATTATCATTATTGTGGGACCTAGACGCTTATAAAATCATTTCTAATGAAATCATAAACGGAATTAGTTAGTAGTCGCTGTTGTTGTTGCCAACAGTGGAAAAAATGGTCAATGTCCAGGCTTGTGTGTCTGTGAGTGCAGAGGTGATTGGATGCTATAATAAAAAAAGCTTAGAAAAGATCAGTGGATTGTGTTTAAGTATTCTAGAGAGGATAAGAGAAGATTATTTTATTATTGGGCGCCAAGTGAAGATGTCTGGCGAAAACACACACATCAATTATACCCGAAACAAAATCACTCGAATATGGTTGAATGAGTTTCCAGTGTTGAGGATTAACCAATCGAGGAAGACAACCGAAGAAACGGACGTAGGAAAAAGTCAAATGCCAGAAAGAGGATGAAAAGATGAGGGAAACGTGACATTGACGCTAGAGACTAGAGTGGGTGATATTAATGAATTTTTTTGGAAATTCTGGTTCTTGGGATAAAAACAAACAAATAAACAACCTTAGTGGCTCTGGGGGATTTATGACCTTTTCGGAAGCACTCCTTTAGCACATTCTCCCTTACCGATCCTGCCATTTGGAACACATTTGGAATTAATTGTCGATTTATCAAATATTTTAAAATTCGAAAACGTGGTGGTGGATTCACCGATATTCAATTACCGACCCGCATAAACACTACACTATCTAGCAAGAAATAGAATCAAATTTTAAATGCTGTGTTGGTAGTTGTGTCTTTTGTTGTGGAGCGAAAAAGAATCTATTGATTTTTTTCAAATGTCAAAAAAGAGTTCCAAGACAACAGCATGGGGCAACACCAAACAGAATTCTCTTTAACACATACATGCCCACTTTTTTGCGAGTACTGTCACCTTTTATTATCATCGGGAACGGGGTGAAGCGACTGGTAAACCGTGGCCCGTTATCAGCCCCATTTTGTTCTTGGATCTCTCTAGCTTTTTTTCCTCATCATGGAAAAAGTAATAATGGCTTCGGTGTACCCCGATTCTCACCTCACACTTTGTACTTTGGACGCAAAAGAGCTCTTTTTTCATAGATTGCACCAACATAGACTTCATCATTTTTTCAGGGACCTCAAGGGGCAATTTATTCATAAGGCTTATTAAAACACACAAATACCCAGTGAGTGGAGCTTATGGAGGTCCCTGGACCCATCAGTACACAATCACTTCCCCTCACACTTTTCCCTAAACTCATGGATCCATCACTCTGTTGCTCTGAGATCCACCCAAACAAAACGGTAATACTTTGCAATGATGATGATGATAATAATAATAATTATTATTATTATTATCGGAATGCGAAACAAATTAGGATAAATATGGGACGGGATGCTTCTTGTAATCATCCCGTATGAATATTATTGTTATTATTATCATTGTATAGAATGAATGGCGCCAAATGATGCCTTGTCGTTGTTCCCTATTGTTGGTTGTTGTGTTGTTGATTGTTTGTTTTGGATATTATCATTAAAATAGATGGCACATGAAGATACCGAAGCCTAGTTTGTGCATTTTCGGAAGCCAAATTGTAATTAAACATCATCAACGACAACAAACCGTACAATAATATCCACCAAACAACAATAACAACCAGTAACGAAGCAAACGGATCAGAGATTCGAGATTACGAATCCAGGAATAATAATGAGATTTATGTTTATGCAAAAATAAAAGCAATATATCTCTTTCCTCGCTCTCTTTGTTTACCACCTCTTAGATGATTCTAGTCTTGTTGTTTATTTATGACACATTTTGCTCGGCTTGTATCCTTCTCTCTTCGGTCTGACCAAGTCGCTAAATAGAGGAGACTTTGTATTTTTTTTTATCATCAAACACGAGCATCAACATACAAAGATGCTAATGACGGTAAAACCCGAACAGACACACACACACACATATACACGCTGAAGAATTTACCAGAAGGAAAAAAGATACAGATCAGTAAAGACTTCTAGGGGCACGTCGGATATCATTCTGGCTTCTGGTCGTTGGTCGCATCCTAGTCTAATGATGATGGTGATGGTTTTGGTGGCGCACAACTAAAGGCTGTCAAGTTTTATTTTTTCTCTCGGCTTGTCGGACCAAATTTTCCAAAACTAAACTAAACAACAACAATGATAGACAAAACTAGAATAACTTAACTAACACAATGGTTATAACAGAAGCCGACAGAAAGTTGTGTTTGTGCAGGAATTTGACAGAGACATATGGAGGTGGCAGATATTATTATATAAAAAAACCTAACAAGCATCAAACGAAAACAAGAGAAGAGAGAGACAGAAAGTCGAAGCTTTTGATTCTATTCGAAGGCTGGACAAATAATTTAAATTATTAAAACACCACAAAGAAAGCACACAGCATCCCAATTGAATCAGCAACCGAAAAAACCAAATACTCAGAAAGAGAATGTGATTTTGTTTGTTCGCTCTGTTGCTATGTAAATAGTGCCCACATTATCCCGTCCACCGGACACTTAAAAGTGCTTCAAATCCAGTGTAGGGTGATGAGAATGATGCTGGAATTCGACGAGAAAGCGAAAGAGAAAATGGAATTGGGAAGAAAAAGGAGGCGATGAGGATTTTTCGAAATTCAATTAATTTCCTAATGGCCAGAAAAACAACGATTCGCCCGATTCAATACAAATCGGCTTATTTTTTTATAGAAAGCGTCTACAGAAAAGCTTTCGAGAATCTTTTTGATGGGCTGTGCAAAAGAGGAAACAAAAAATATATGCCATCATCATGCTCACACACCCACAAGAGAATCCAATGAGTGCGAAAGTCTAGAATATCCTTTCCCCTGTATCATCGAACAACTATGGGTCTGAGTATGCAAATTAGCGAATTTGGCTCAAGATGCGATTGCATCAGAGAAGAGGAATGATAAGGATTCTTTTTTTCTTTTTTCTCTGAATCCAGATTGAATCGAAGAAATAAGAAGAGAATAAAGAGATAAGGAATGTAATCGATTAATAATAAGGCAAATCTAATTAGCCAAAAAAGGGAAAAAATTCTCTGGTTAACCATAATCATTTAGGGCGGATACTTGCTGGCACTGAGGCTGTTATTGGTGGGATTTCTCCCCTTATATTGAGGATTATAATATGGAGCTTGAAAACTTACTCACAGTGGCAAATACACTTACAGACGTTCAATAGCGTCTTAAGACATGCCCATTTTTCACCCAATATCCCTCCCTAAAAAACTGTGTGCATAGTTGTGAAAGAGCTTGATTGGATATTGAAAAAAGCACAGAAACTACTGCAGAGGTGCACAGACGCAATCGTTATGATGCATCCATAATTAGAAAATTATTAGCAAAATCCCATTCGGACTGCCTTTCTCGAATGTTACATCTAAAATGAATTATTGAAATATACTTAAACCGCTGTTTTGCAATTAAAATATTGATTTTAAATTAATGAAAACTCACGGGACACACGCACACATAGACAGACACCATCATCATCAGCATCATAATTTTCCAATGGCATTGCGGCTTTGAAATAATGTTCGGGATAAAAACGACGAACGTGAACGGAATTTTCATGTTCTTGTTCTAGTTTTTGTCCCCTTATTTCTTGGCTAGTCTGCATTGAATTTATAGGATTATTTTTTCGATCTAATCCAAACAAATAATGAAATAATTATTTCATGTGCAGTCCAGGTATAAATTCAAGTCATCGGAGTAGGCAGGAAGTAGGCAGAGATAATCCGAAAAACTTGATATTCGAATAAACGTTTTCCGAAAACGGTTTTTCTTATTTAGTATCTTTTCTGCAGAGGGAAATAAGGTCAAATTGAAGAAGACAGCCGAGAATGTTGTACAACCCCATTGGAGAAACTAGGTTGCAAATAATTTTCACTAAGCAAACTTTTTGATGTGCGGATTATTCGGAGATACTGCCATGAATGAAAGATATAAACATGTATCTGCCAAAGGTTGTTTAGGGAAAAGTAGGGAAATAGCTTTTTTCGGAATAAATTCGGGATTTTTTTACTTTTAAAAAATGAAAGAGATCTCTGACAACAAATTATGATTTTGTTTTCACTCTCTTCCAACAAATTTGAGGGCGGCTCGTTTTTCTCCTTGACAGATCTGAAATTCGCTTTTAGAATCAAACCTGGAGTGGATAAGAGAGATGCCAGAATCCGCTCAAATCAACAAAGTTGAATACCCGAGACCTCTATCTCTTTCTTGCACTTTTGGAAGTTCAGCTTCTCTGCCGACGTTTCAATGATGGAGGTGGTGATGTTTTAGTCATTTCATCATCAACAAGGTCCATGTGTCAAATCGTAATTTTAAAAATGGATGAGAACGATTATATAAACTATCCTTACTTTAGCTTGTTCGGATAACGGACAAAAATCGAATTGGCTAAGTGTACCCGAAAAACTAAATGAAAAGATAATTGATGGATTAGCATCATTCTCGTATGCGCTTATGTGCCCAGCATCGATGAAAAAATGCAGCTAGACACTTTATTATGAAATAGATTTGAGCTCTCCATGTCCTCACAAACTTTTTAGTAGCCATTATCATCTCGGTTATTATCATTATCAGAGTTTCTTGGAAAGCTTAAATGGATTCCTGGCAAATGTGCGTGTAGGAGACGATATTTGTGGGGCCTATTTATCCATCAAGGAATTTTTGCTACCCTGAGATAAATTGCCATCAATTTAAGTGGCGATTAATCAGGTTTTTGGCACGCAAAAAGGCCGGAAAAGAGCCAGGATTGTTTCACGAATCTGAGAATATTATACAGAATTTCTTAACGACTAAATAACAAAAAAATAACCACCACTAAAAGATAACAAAATTGAAGGCTCCCAAAATGATCATCATCTGATTGAATCCATCCATTCAAATCTTTTACTAGCAGATTATTGGCTCAATTTTGGACCAAAAAGTTATCAAAAAAGAAAGTTCCTAACTGAAAAGCTAAAAAACAAAAACACAAAATGTGAATACCATAATGGGAAATCATATTGGCAGGAATGAGTACGTGTGTGCATGTATATCTGGTTCCAGGAACCAACTCATGATGATGATAATGATTATGGAAATGGCATTCGCTTGCCTACGCTCTAAATAATCACAGTAATGATTATGATATTCATGATGATCATAATCGTAAGTTTCCCGATTGCAATGATTTCTCAAACACAGAAGCAATTTTGAAATGTTGCGCAAAGAATCGAATCTACTGCGCACAAAATGGCGCGTAATCAAAACACTTACCGAGAATCAGAATCCGGATGTATCAACCGATTGATGTTGGTCGTAGGGGATGTGAATTTTTCCATTGAATTAGGGCTGGCGTAACCAACCACACCTAGTCCAACAAAATCATCATCAATATTGTTGTTAACATTGATGTTGAAATCTTCATTTTGATTCCTTCTCTTCGATTGATTCAGATATTCATCCAATACAAATCGCAACATTTGTTGAAGATCGATGAATTCATCATGCTCCTGCGAGGATGATGATGATTGTCCGGGTGAGGGTATATATTCGTTGTTGTTTTGGTTGAAAACTTCACCGTTTTTCTTTGATGAAATTCTATTGAATGGAAACTTTTGAACAGATTCAATGAGCTCGCCACCACTTTGATTGTTTGAATATCGCTGTGGCTTTTGGCGGTTTTGTTGATTCTGTTGTTGACTAGTTGTTTCCATTCTGTCTGGCACTTGTTGCTGTCCACCACGATGGCGAGCATGATTCTGATTATGATGTCTAGGCCGAAGCGTATATTCATCATCGGAATTGGCACCTTGCCTGCGACTTTGGCTAGTTTGACGCGGTGGATTCTGTTTTTCATCATTTTCATTATAGGATGTTATCCGCGAATGATATCTATCGGCTATAAAAAATAACGTAATCAAAGGCAGAATGAAACAAATTAGATAAATTTGATTCAAATATTCATTTTTATGATTCTGTTCAATTTTAAAAGCTTTTTTCGAGCGAACAGAATCCACAACAATTGACGAAGAATGCTTTCGAATGTTTCGATATCGAACAGGATAGCCGCCGTTGCAGTTCATATCTTCTCAATTTCGTTATGTCATTTCAGCCTTCAAACACTTAAGTATAAGCTTAAATGTGACATTTTCGGCAAGCGAAAATTCTGGGCTGATTATTTATAGAATTTTCGGAAACATTTGCCAAAAAAAATCTACTAAAACTAAACAAGGAATCCTTCTCACACACTAACCTTTTGAATTGGTCGCTTTATTATCAGTCAACGTTAAATCTTCAGCCACATCTTCACCACCATCACCATCGCCGAATGTTGTGGGAGCAGCCGACGGCGATGCTATGGCTGCAGTTGCTCCATTTCTGCTGGAAATGGATGATTGTTTCCTCGCTTTATTATCCTCCGATAATAATTGATCATCGATAGATTTAACAATATCATTGTTGTTTTTATCCAGCAAATGTTGTTGCCATTTGTTTTTCCAATAACCGTGGTCATCGTTTCCATCTACATCATTGGCCACGGTAGTTGATGATTTTTGAACATCGTTATTATTATAAGAACCCTGCTGTTGTTTCAGATGAATCCGATTTAGAAAACGTTTTCGATGATGTTTGCCGTTAACTGATTGTGATTTAGATGCTTTTGGAGTAGATAAATATGCAGAGGATATAATCCCATCACCAACTTTTTCATCACCATGTTTGATTGGCTTAGTTGTGGTCATGGTGATCATCATATTGGACCTGTTCCAAACAGCGTCCTCATTTTCTTTAAAAATATTGTTCGGGTGACCCAATTGAAAAGACGGTCTGCAGACGGGAAATGAAGGGATTAACAAAAAAAATCGCATAAATTTGATTCCAAAGCCAGCATATCCAATGATCCTAGATATAAATATACTCACCCGAATAGATCGGCATCCTCATAATTGGGACCCTGATTGGTGAGATCATTAGTTTGCAGATTGATTTGGGTATTGGTGGTCAATACAAGGAATGTGCATAATAAACAACATGTAACACCGATCAATAGAACTAGAATACGTTCTTTCAAACGCATTCGACGTAGAAAACAGCAATACATTGGTACATCAGTATAATTGGCCGTCGGTTTAGAATTCCAAATAAAATCTTGAAGTATAAATTTGACGAAGGAAAGCCAGATTAGAACGGGATCTGTTTATAACAGTAACAAACACAGACCAGAATTTTAAAATACTAATTCATAATAATTAGAATAGAACGCAACAATTACGGGTGAATTAAAATTCGAATTTGAAAAAACATGATTGAACGAAACATAATCGAATTCAAACAATCGATTGTTTCGTCACAATTTGAATGAGACCCCTTCTATTTCCGCTTAGGATAAGATTGAAAATGTGCAAAATTTTTGTTATAAGATTCTAAAGATTTAGCGATCCAAAATCAATCCAATAAATCTACCAAGCTGGATTGGATTTTTATCTGTAAATCTGCTTTTTTCTGTCTGTCTTTTGATTTCCGGCGACTATATTTAATAATTGATAATTTCATTTTTTCCTTCACATTCTTCACAGTAATTCCACAGTTACATTGGCAGTGAAAGAATGAATCTCGAATGAAAAAAAAATCAAAAATTCTGTTAAGTCTAAAAAGTCAAGAATTAGATTTCCGATCGTGTTTCTTGTGAAAAGGTGGCTTCCTTTTTTCGCACACACGACTGTTTCCTGTTTTTGGAAAATTTAATAATGCTTCAAATCGTGCTTGTGTGTGTGTGTGTGTGTGTTGGTGGATGGTTCTTGAAGCTTTGATTTGAAACGAACAACAACAATAAATATCGAAATCCATATTTGACACAAACTAATCGTGATTGGTGGAGGATGGAGAAGTGGGGCGTTTGCCGAAAGTCTTTGGAACAAAGATCACAGTGATGATGATGTCAATGATGTTTATATTTGTGAATGAATCAGTGAATCAGTACAGAGAAAAAAAAGCTACTAAAAAAACCAAAATGATTTCTCAAAGGGATTTCCTTTGGAACCATTTCTTTTTTATATCATTTCAATGACACAGATTCTGCTTCCATGATTCACGACAAACAGACACTGCTGTTGGGATGAATGTGATCTTCGATCCGATGCACAACATTTTTTTGGATCGTCTCATTTTTTTTCAGGTCTGTTTCCACGGATTCACATTCCGTAGTTAGAGAGTCAATAGAAATTGAGGACAATGTTTTTTTATTGGAACGCTTGTGTATGTGTGTGTGATATTATAAAGGAAATGGCATAATAATACAATTCTTTATTTGTCTATGCCCGGCTTGATGATGATGATGATGGTGATTTGTATTGTTTGTTGCAATTTCAGAATGCTCGAATACGCCGACACTATGCATTCAAATGGATTCAAATAACCATTTCCTTTTTCTACGCCAAAGTGTTGGCGTTGTTGTTAGATATTTGGTATTGACATTTGACAATGATCATCTAGCATCAAGGCGCAAGCATGAGTATTGCCAAGAAGACAAGCAACAAGAATGGCGACTTGAATCCAAAAACGGATGAAATCCAAAATCAAGAATCGGAAAATAAAACAGGAAGACCGAGAAATAAATAAAAAAGAAGAAATAGGGCTTTTGGATAGTCAATAATTCGGGGAGAATCTTCTTAATTAAAACCATTGAATAGGATGCTAACAGTATTGGAAACAGTACAACAAATCTATTTGGGTTTATCCCAAAGAAAAATGATCAAAGCAATCCATTCATCCATGGATGGAATGAATGAAAGAATGTTCATCACCGAAACTTTTGGTGGAAACTGGCTGTGTTGTTGCTAAATTTGCGCTCCGTCATTGATTAACATGATTCCTGAATTCTGTAGAAGAATAATCATCATCATCATCATCCAATATCACTCATTCATATCACGTCATCATATTTCTTTGTTAGCGTGTCCAAAAAGAATCAAAAAGATTGAAGGAAGAATTCTTCAACAGCAGGAATCATCATTGCCTTTTCTATCTTTTTTTCCCGTTAGCTAATCTTGAATGCTGGAGCCCTGGTTGGCCTGGTGGGCACCCTTCATACAAAGATATTCAATTCAGGCATTTTTTGGACCGAAACTTTTTCGTTTTTTGTTTCGGACCATGGCCTATATAATATTATGCGATTTAGAGTTTTTTTTCAGACCATTTACTTCAATTCACTGTTGTTGTTGATGTTAAAATATGAAACTAAAATGGTAGCCAAAATATAAGATCGCAAGCAGGAAAGAGAAAGCGAGAAAGTACAGCGAGAATTTCAGAGGCAGACAGACAAACTTCATGGCGCAAGAATTCAAAGTACAGTGCAGTAAGGTCTTGTTTTATGCAATTTTGAAGTTGTGCGGTTTGTATTTCATCCAAAAATTTCTTGGATTTACGTAGAAATAGGTTCGTTTAGGAAGTCCACGTTTAGACGTGTTACTGTGCATGTATGACGCCTATTAGAACCGTTTTTCCCTCTTATTGGTTCACTATGATGATTTGAACCGATGACGATACACACTATAAACAGTAGAAAAAGGTGTATTCCTCTCCCTGATTGGTTCAATGTGATGATTTGAACCGATTATAAACAGCAAAAGAAGGCGTATTTCTGTTCTCCTGTTTAGAGATGCAGTCGTATCTTTAGGCTTGTTTAGGAAGCCCACGTATAGACGTGTTACGGTGCATGTTTGACGCCTATAAGGACCGTTTTCCCCTCTGATTTGTTGGTTGGGATGATTTGACATGATGACGAGACACACTATAACACTATGAAAAGCAATCAGCTTTAGCCAGTACTTGTCTGTGCATGTTTGACGCCTATAAGAACGCGTTCTCCCCTCTGATTGGTTCAATGTGATTTGACTCGATAAGGAGAGACACATAAACAAGAGAAGAAGGTGTATTCCTCTCTCTGATTGGTCAAACTGGTGGTTTTTCATATGCGTTTTTTTTGTAGACCCCAGTTTATACTGTTTGTAGAATTTTGTTGAAATTGAAGGGCGCCAACTTTGTCGTGCAGGACCAAAACCAATACCACCATCTTAACTATGAACGATCCAATATTAAGCAATTATTTTAGGATCGATCCACTGTATAGCTACTTTAATTCATTCGACAAATCATCAATGTTTCTTCAGCCGAATAATTAGCTATCATTTGATAATTATTATTCGCCTAGGAAAACCATTGCCAACCATTCCATTACCGCGCGGCCTAAGGCAATCGATATTTTCTTGGAAAATAAACTGTATGGAAATATCACCATTCGGTCTTTATCTATTATTCTTGTGGTTAGTTTCTAATGTCAAATATGGTAAAATATCTATTTTTTTTTCTTGGGTAGCTAATTTAGTTCAACCACATCTATCATCACAATCATTGTGATCACCATAATTATTATGATTGTTATAATTAATTCATCCTGCCTTAGTATCCAAAGATACTCTTCTCAATATACTAGGACTAGGATTCATTCACTGGTTCTCTGGTGGTTTTCTCCTTTGTTCGGATGTGTTTGTTGTTCCGTAACAATGATCACATACACACACCATCATTTGGTTGATTGTTGATATTTTTGTTTCGGGCACACGCCAGTAATAATGTTTCATATATTCGGATACTGTTGGTTCGTTTGCTTTGGTTCGGTTGGATTGTTCAAAC
Organism: Amerodectes protonotaria; assembly: GCA_025882695.1. NCBI lineage: Eukaryota > Metazoa > Arthropoda > Arachnida > Sarcoptiformes > Proctophyllodidae > Amerodectes > Amerodectes protonotaria. Next base: position 135,409 of record JAOZJS010000035.1, on the reverse strand, counting down.
ACTACCACGTTATGATTGCTTCAATTTTCATTCAATTCTGGATTCATATCTTCTTAGCCGAGAATTGTAGAATCGTGGAAATACTCCAACAATAATAACCAGAAACATCCAAACGTTTCATCGAAATAATCTTAATCAAATTATTTTGCCTCCTGAATTATTTATGTTTCTATATTTGCTCGTTTCAAGCAGTAGTTTGAAAAAACTTGGTCGGCAGAGAAGTGTTTTTTTCAAAGAAAAAGATTTCAAACAATTCTTTTTGAAAAAAAAATTTTATTTCATTCTTCAACTTCAAACAACAACGATGACAGCATCTTACTTCTTTTTTTTCCATTGTTACGTAAAATACACACATCGCACACCTTGAACGATTGCAATCAATCCCGGAATGTCCAGACAAACAAACAAACAAACACACAAACAAGATAATTAATCTTCAACCGAAATGAAGAGAGAAAGAGAAAAACAAGAAATGGCATTGTTCACCACTATACACTATTTCGTAAAACTGGTTCAATCAACATCATCATCAATAACCCCTTTTTCCTCGAAACAAAGCAAGCAGAATACATATATGTTTTGATCTTGTTTGATGGGGAAACATCCCAATCTGACCTTAAGCCAAATCGCAAAACAAGAATTATTAGTATTATTAATTCGTCTTAATAACCGATGGTGGAATAAATAGAATGGTGAATTCATTTTCCAACTGCACCTCAATTTACCCTATCAAGATTCAAAACATACTCTTGGGACAAGGTTAATTCTTTTGATCAGAAATGGAAATCGTGGTTGAATAAGTCGGACAGTGCGATCAATTCGAAACCAAATCTGAAAATCGATTAGCAACATTAGTTACGACCATCACCATCGTCGAGATTATATCGAAACAGATCAGATATTTAAATAGTCAGCTAATTTAAACCTCTCCACTGATCTTGATTTCTTTGGCACTGCGGCCTTTCTCTCTCTCACTCGCTCTCTAGCTTTTTGGAAATTATTTTCTTACTATCCAATCGTTTACCTTCTTACCTGGAAAACAAAATTTCGTTCATATCTTGCTTTCATAATCTTATTTTTTTTCTTTTTCTTTCTGTCTCTCGCTTTCTGTCTAGGGGATTTTCTCGGTGCTTTAAGCGTACTAAATCAAGCTTGTCCGTTTCAGAAAATAGCTTTCTTGGTCATGCAGGGCATAAGCTTTTTTCGATGCTCCAACTTCATACCTGTGTGAGGTGAAAAAAAAATATGCTAAAAAACTAAAACTGCCAAAAGTAAACCGTATTTTTAATTGCTGCCCGAAAATAAATACCACTCGCTTGTGTGTTACAAACGGTTACCAATACCTCAATTAGAATACACCACCTTGCAACAAGCTTGTTGTTGTTGTTGTTGTCGGTAGTCTAGTCTAAAAAACCTAGAAAACTCATGAGACCAGGTAAATAACAACAACAAGAAAAGAAAAATAAGAAGAAGCAGCAGGTAACCACTAAGACGTGCACTAAGTTAACGGTCCCCGACTAGTCCAAAACTAGTCCAACTAGTCCAATAGATGGATGATGGCGATGTTCAAGAAAATATTCTTCATTTGTCTAGGTTAAAATGTTAATTAAAACAATCACCATTATTGTATTATATCTATCTACTATTTTCACTGTAAATAATTGTTCTTTCCTTTGTGTTTTGTATCATAAAAGTCGGGTCACATCAAGTGCTTTCAACAAATCTGGTTGAATTTGTATGCGAGAAAGATAGGAAAAACAAGAAAAGGAAAAAAGGGCCAGGAACAAAAATTCACACAATCCATTCTATCAATTTGACAGCGAAAAAGAAAAAACCCGAATCAACTCGAACGAAAAAAAATCTGAATGGATAATATGGACAATGTCTATGTGTTGTCCGACCGAAACCAATTTACGATGCTCAACTTGATGGTCAATGCGATGAGCGCGGTAAAATTTGTGTGCGTGTGCGTGTGTGTAAGTTAACAAAAGTCTCAGGCTATTAAGCTATAATTATCGCCAAGAAATACCAAGACGGTGAACATGGTGATCGGTGCCAAGAATTCACAACAAACAACAAAAGAAGACGAACGAAAAAAAAAATCATGGTCATGAACACAGGTGAACCAGTACCTGTGCGGATCCTGTTGATCAAAAGTTGGCCAAAATCAAGCATATAATCCATATCAATATCATCTTTGGGATGTATCACATGATGATATTTGGATGTAATTTTGTGTTCGGTGGCCCAGTGTCCATCGAAGTGTAATCGAATGAATAAATTATGGGGTATACACGCTTGTGTTGAGTCTCTAGTTTTCTTTTTCAAAACCTGATGGAACATTGTGGCCAACTATACACATTGACCTTTGTGGGTATCTTGTTGTCGTATCATCTATTCCTGTTTGGTTGGCACACACCGAGGAATTAATCCAAGTAACATTTTTTCCTGATAGAAATTCGTGCCAGGTGTATTAGCTCTGTTCATCATGATTCTCTACATTATCATATCGGTATCATTGATTGAACAAACCTGGCATGTTCGCCGAAAACCCTAGTCTTTTTTTCTCGCTTCTATTTTCATCTTTTCAAAGAAAAAATCAATCGATTTATGAGCGGGAAAAATGAACAGAAAAAAAAATTCCGATAAAAATAAACCAAAATCCTAGCAACCAAAGTCCTCGCGGCTCTTGGTTTGTTGAGAATAAATTTTAAAACAAATAAAAGTATCAAACTCTGCCATGGAGAATGTGCACAAAAATCCATGAACATGGATACGGTTTGAGACGATGATGCGAAGTTTTTTGGGCCAGAATAGCCACAAGGAGATTATAATCAAGATGGCTACAATGTTATATTTATTGAGAATAATGATGATGAGGATAATAAAATAAAATAAAAATAGTGGAAATTGCCTGGTTGGTACCTTTTTCTGGTGGATATTTTATTATTATTAGTGAAATATAATTGATTATCATCATCATCATCGTGTTTGCTATCATTATATTCAGGTAAATTGTTACCTTTTTACTTATTCTCAAAAGTGAAGAACAACTATGAAAAAATCATTGAGAGCGAAAAATAAAATAAAATACTGGAAGCAATATTCCAGAGCATATTCGAATGCTTGGAAGTAAGGGGTGTTTTTCTATGATTTTGATTTTAATGATATTTTCTCGTACTTCAAAAAGAGAGAGAGAGAGAGAGACTCTCTTCGAATTGATGGTTCATTTATTCAGAAGAAAAGGTAAACGGCACCCTAAATTAGACGAGGACGACGAAAAAGAAGAAGAAGAAGAAGTAAAATCAACGATTTAGAAAGCAGCAGAACACAATCAAATCAAAATGGCCAAGAAAAAAAGGAAAACAATGGCCAATATTAACAATGCGCCAAGAAACCCAAATTAAATGATGTGAAGTGAAGGATGAAGAAATAAAAAATTAGCCAACTATTCTTGTTCTGATTCATCTCCTAAATGAATTTTTGGATATATTTTTTTGTTACATAATTTTCTATTTCTCATTCTCTTGGTCGCTAAGCTTGAAGCTACAATTTTTGGTAATAACAGGAAGATAGATGAAAGTAATATGGTTGTGGGCACCATTAAGGAATTCCTTAATTCTTATATAACCACCAGAAAGAATTTTCAATGGTTCCAAGATAAAGAATTACAACAAAAATAATTGAATTTGAAAAATATTCTGACCAGGGAAGATCATACTTTCATAGTTGCAGCCAGTATACTTGCATTGCACTAATATGTGTGTTGGTCAAGTTCAAGGGGAGGAGAAACAATGAAAATTTTAGTGCCCTTTTTAGTTGTTCAATAATTTATAGGGCAAAATTGAGCTAGTTTTATTGGTGTGTTTTATTTATTTGAAACATTACTCAGCTACACATCCGTACATATTAAACAGCATTGGGCGGAGTGTTCTGGGAAAAAAGGATTGTTTTGCGTACAGTTTTGTATTACTGTCTACTATTATTATTGATTGTTACGCATCAATTTGGCGCACATCGAGACTAATATATTTCGAAGGAGGAGAAGACGAAGATGATGCATTCGAAACAGATACATTTTAATCACACATTTAGGGCTGTTTATTATGGACCACACATACTACTGGGCGGATATACCATCTTACATACATCACCGGAAAAGGGACAAAGAGAGAATGACAATGACAATGATGATAATATTGTTATTAACATTTGGCAGATGATTTTCGTATTAATTTAATGCTACGAGTGTCTGTGTATTCGTCTTCAACAAGACAATGTACAAGACAAAAACTTTCGGACCAAATTAGCGAATCAATGAGGGGGGTGTGTGGTGTATGTCCAGACTTACAACAACATACATTGATTCAATCTGTCACTGACACACACAGACACACAATATGGTTGAATTTGGATGGTGTAACACCATTAGAATTAATTCTAACCATACAGAATGGAACATCAAAAGACAAAGAACCAATCAAAAATGATAATTACCAATTCAAATCAAACAAGAAATCCGAAAATAAGATGATGGTGGTTCTTGTTCGGTTTGGAAGCGAACAAGAGAGATCAGATTGGATACGATGATATTGAATTTTTTGGAAACTTTTCAATTTGGTGACTTTTTCAACACAAATTAAAACACAAACTTTTGAAAAGAAAGCACAGAATCATTAAGGGAATCAAAGAGTAGAAACAGAATTCATTGAAGGATTACAAATAATAAGGATTCTGGAATCGGAATTCCACACACATAGTAAACACAAAGCAAAAGATGCAAACATTCAAACATGTGAAAGCCAGTGATGGATTCAAATTATCCAAGCATGTCCAAGTTGAAAGCAGTATTCTGGTCGAAGACTAGTGGACATATGGGACATATTGATATCAAGTCTTGCCATTTTGTTGTCGGTATTGCCGATTGGATCTTCATCGCAGACAATGGATACTGATGGTGTTGTTGTTGTTGATGTGGTCCAATATCCACCATCAGCAACAACAACAACAGCAACGAAGATGACCAAGAGGAAGACCACACTGACAATAATGATGATAACATTTCATTTCCATTATTATTATTTTGGTATGAAACGCGCGCGCGGGAAAACAATAAGAAATATTTCATAGCCACCAACAATGGTTACACAAATCGAAAGTGAAAAATTTGGAGTGGCAGACATCAATGGGCGGCAAAAACTAACCATACTCTTCTCATTCTCATTCTTCTTCTTCTTCTTCTTTTTCTAATTCCGTTGTTTGGAGCGGGAAAGAGAAATAGAATCGTCAAGCATATTCCAAATACACTCTACCGAAACCTAGAACAAACTGAACAAACACAGTGGATAAAGCGTTTAGTTTTTTTTGGTTTCACAGTTTTTTTAAGCGCGCTTTCTTTACGAAAATCAAAAGGACGAGAGAGAGAGGAGGAGAGAAGGCAAGAGAGAAGGAAAGAGAATTGAAGCTTCAGCCGAATCCTCTGCCGCTACCACAACGTTGCCACTTTGAAGAAAAAGATGCAGCATTTAGCTGTCTGGGCTTTCTCTCCAGGAACGCGCATACGCGCGCATTTGGCACTTTTCGTTTGAAACACACATTCTACAAGCAACATTCGGCAACGGTTCAGGGTGCTGAGCTTTTGAAGCTTTGGAACACACACACACAAATGTAACATGGCCATTCTCCCAAGATGCTTCTGCTGCTGCTGCTGCTATTATTTCATTATGGACTTGGTTTACTCTCTATCTTTTTGTTGTTCTCGTTCTCTTTTTCAAGATTATCCTGGACGGTGTGAATATACAGGAGAAAAATATCAAATTAGAGCCTCGATAATGATTGGATGAGGGAAAGAAAGAAGAGAAGCATAATTGCGCCCAACTTTTCGAGAGTGAGAGCGTCCAATATTGGGCGCCAAAATTTGAAAGCTACTTTAATTGTCATGGATGTTGATGAATCAACATGCTCCACTTTGGCAAATATCGATTCGGGTCCAGAACGGTTGAACAATCATCTAAGTAGGTAGAGCACCTTTTGCTCTTGTTCGGAATTGAACAAGATTTCATTTGGAGCACTTGCTATTCGATTTGATCGTTTTTTTCGGTTTTAAACAAAAAAGGAACCATTTTCAGAGTCACTAAGTGCATAGTTTAGCTTCAGACCCAAGACACTCTCCGTAGCCAATACTGAAGAAGAATACAAAGTAGTTCACCACAATGAAATTGGATGATATTTGCGAAAAAAGCAGAAAAAGAAATATACAAAACGTGATAACCAAAATTATACAAATATACATTGAGACATATTATGGTTATGATTATTATGGTAATGTGTTCTTTTTTCTCCCGAAACCATTTTTTTTTGGCGAATGATCCACATTTTTCCCTTCTCAAAGGTCACGGAATTCATTCATTCATTCATTCAGATGTTGTCCATGTTTCTATGGTTAGTATTGTCAGTTTGTCGTTTGTGTTTGTTTGCTGGGTATTCCGCTGGCCCCTTGAAGTTTTGTTTGTCTTTTATTTGGTTTTTTCGCGTTTGTACTTGACCTTCGTACTCGAATCGGTATATGCCAGTGTGTGTGTGTGTGTGTTTTTGTCCGACCGAGAAGAAAACACTTCTAGCTAGCCATTCACTCGGCAACAGAATGTGAATGATGTGTGCGGATGTGATGAATGATGAATGATGATCATCCCTGCCCTAGAAAACCGAGTGCTTGTTCAATCGGAACTAGATCAAGTCCGAGAACAAATTTGGCTGGTTGCTTTACACGCACACACGCATACATAAGCAATGGATGCTTGAAATCTTTCTTCCTATCCATATTCTGGGATGTACAGAATGACTCACACATCGGATTCCCGGAGAATCCAATCACCTTAATCATCATGGGAGTATATTGCGCCAGAGATTTTCCTCCTGCCTGACCCTGGGTCTGGCTAGTCTGGCTCAGTGTTTTATTCATTCATTCATTCATTCATTCATAGTGGAAATCTACAGAATTTGTTGAATTTCAGATAACCTTTGATATTATTTCCACGAGGATCCAACAACAATAATTAAAATCATGGAATTATAAATAATTAGTGTTTGCTATAAATTTTTCATCGCTTTTTATCTGTCCTGTTACAATTCTGGTGTCAGATTTCTCCTTTTCTCTGCCTCTGTTGTTGGATCGAAATTCTTTTACGAAAAAAAAATCAGGATTCTTCTTCTTCTTCTTTTTGTTCTGAAAACAAAATGAGAACATGAACACAACCCGAATTCCACGATATAAATCACTTTTGCTTTTCTTGTATGCGTGTGTGTGTGTTTTTTTTTATTATTATTATTTAGTTCGCGCCTGGCCTAGGTTCCTGTTCCTCTGCTTACCACCGGGACAAAGGCAATGCAGGAAGAACATACATTTAGCAACAGTATTTATATTATGTAGTTAATGCATATTTCTAGCCGGAGAAACTGGTGGATTCCTCTCTCTCTCTCTCTCTCTCTCTTTCCCTCTCTTTCATTTCCTTTACATTCTGGTTTCTCTCGATACAAAATCATAATTTTCAATATATTAATAGTAATAATAATATTAATATACCCTAGTTTTGTTAACATGTTTTTTTTGAATAGTTTACGCGCCCAAGTCTCAAACCGAACACAATCCAACAATATTAGCCTTGGAACATACACTACAAACTTAACATAACAGAACCACCACCATCAACCCTGAATGCATGTGTATGCGAACAAATAGGATTCTGTTGGTGGTGGTGCCCTACCCAGATACCAGAAAAAAAACTATCATCAAACGTAAGATTATGCTAATTTGTAATGTGTGTGTGCGTGTGCGTGTGCGAGAGGATCCAGGAGAACTCTTTCTTCACTCCGAGGAACCGAGTAATCTTACTGGGTACCAAGTTTACATACTTTTTGTTCCAACAAAAAGAAAAGGGAAATCAAAAAAAAAAGGAGAAGAAATAATGAACCTAAAATCGTGTGCGGGTGAAATCGACCTGAAACGATGACGACGACGACGACGACGACCAAGAAGAGAACAACAACGCAAAAGTTTCATTTAGTTTCATTCTTGTGTTTTTCTCTGTGCATTGTGTTTCAAACGATGCTTGCTTGTCTTTGGATTCATTTATTCATTGTTGTTATGTTACATTTATTCATTTATTTCGGTACAATCGAATCACATCAATGTGTTGTTGTTCAGCTTATACTGCTTGCTTGGCATACACAATGTTTCCCAAAACGAACACATACACGCATAACAAAAGAATGGAAAAAAAATAAGAAAAAACCCGCGAAGAAGAATCGAAATCAAATCATCATTAACACCAGGGGTGAGCAACCCGCGGCCCGTGCGCAGCCTATAAAACATTTTTGTGCAGCCCACAAAGCATTTCTAAACAGGAGACAAAGCTATGTTCCTATCTGTCTCTGATTGGTCCAGTGATGATCTGACCTGATGACAAAACATACTATAACACTAGTAAAAGCGGTCAGCTTTAACCAGTACTTGTCTGTGCCTGTTTGACGCCTATTAGAACCGTTTTCCCCTCTTATTGGTTCACTGTGATGATTTGAACCGATGACGAGACATACTATAAACAGTAGAAAAGGAGGTGTATCCCTCTCTCAGATTTGTTCATTGTGATGATTTGAACGGATTATAAACAGGAGACGAAGGCGTATTTCTTTTCATCGTATCGTCTTTAGGCTTGTTAAGGAAGCCCACGTGTAGACGTGTTACTGTGCATATTTGACGCCTATTATAACCGTTTTCCCCTATTATTTATTGGTTCACTGTGATGATTTGAACCAATGACGAGACACACTATAAACAGGAGAAGAAGGCGTATTTCTGTTCTCCTGTTCAGAGATGTCATCGTAACTTTAGGTTCTATACTACTTTATGTGGGGCGGTTCTAATTTAAATTGGCCCGTTGAATAAAAAAGTTGCTCGTCCCTGATCAACACCACTAGCTAGCTACAATTATTTATCTTGCTTTGCAGAATGAAATTAATGATTCCAACCTCGAACATCACACACAAACACACACACTTTTTGAAGACAAACATCCACGACCAAAGAGATCTGTGTTAAAAAGCCATGTCAAGATATGAGAGGTTTACGTGTCAGAGAAAAGAAGGTCTTTGTTTCATTATTTCATTTTTTCCATCATTTTCCCTGGCTACGGATGTGCTCCGACAAACTAACCATAAAAAAATACGTGAGCGTTTAAATTGTGGAGAATCTGAGCCAGATAGAAATTGATCGAAACCGAAAATGTGTTACTGTTCGGGTTTTATAATTGAATCTTTTGGATTTAATGAAGAATGAATGCAGAAAAGAAGCTTCAAGCTAAAACAAATGTCTTTTTTTCGGATCGAGTTTTGCGATCATCATATACATTGTCCTCAATCGATCCCAAAACCAGATCTGGTAGTGCGTAGGTATTACAGTTAGAACAAAGATAGGAAATCATAAATGGTCGGGTTTGAATAGATATTTTTCAAATAAATACAATTCTGTTTGGAACGTCACACTGAAACAAACGTGGAACAACCATCGACAATGAATGAATCCGAAGTTGATTCGGTCCATTGGTCAGATGAAATGCTTTTTTTTGACTCATTCTATTCTCTCTGTTTCGCTCTCATCGGCGATTTCTATTCCTTGCAGCATTATTTCGTTTCCGATGATCACGATATAGATCGGAAGAAACCGAACCGGATAGGGAAAGACAATCTATTTTTTTGTTGTTTTATAATGAATCTCTTAATGGCTTATCACGCCAAGTAGTCGGAACTGGATGTTCCATTTTTATTCTCTTCATTGTGAGCACATTCATTCAATGATTATGGTCATAATAATAATGATTATTATTATGAATTATTAGCTGTAGATTGATGATGATGACCACCATCATCATAATAGTTCTTGATGATCTCTAAATGCCATTGTTAGCGTTGTCATGGTATGTTTCGTTTATATGTTGTACTCTGGCTCTGGCTCTGGTTTCTGTGACCGAAACAATCTGCCCGGTCGAATCGGAATCCAGAAGGAATTGATTGATTGATTGATTGATCGGGGCTGTAAACACACATTCATTTGATTGCAAAAAGCAGACCGGCCGGACATAGAGCATTATGGTAAAAAAAGAAAGTCAACGATCTGACCGACCGACCGACTAGTCGATCAACGCTTAGAATAAAATAAAAAAACCTACCATTTTGATGTTGTCGTCGTTGTTGTTGTGTTAGCGGACAATGTCAATATTTGTGCGCCAAATTCGGGCCAAATAATGGCATAAAAGATCAAGCGCCTGACACTTAAGGTACTTTGACCACCATTGTGGATCAACAACTTCATCCATGAGAATTCGTTGAACAAAGATATCATATCTTGGTGATATACTTGAAATAGATTCAGATTTCACACCATTTTGATTGCCCAGAAAGCAAAAATCAAACCAAAGTCCATGGCAAGTCCCTGCCAAAATGCATAATAGTATAAAGACGATAATCTTCAAGAGGGCTGGCTACTTGTTGTTATAAATTGTTGTGGTACTGATGTTGATCTTTGGCTACTTGGTTGCAGACCATCAATTCACATGTCCTTATTATAATGACCATCAACGGTGGCCAAAGGAAAAATAATAATAAGCGTCATCTTATCAGATTCCTTTTTTTTCTGGATCCAAAATGCTAATGTTAAACCGGTCACCAAACAATTGTGAAGTGAAGACCCTTGTGGATTCTCGAAATATTGTGAAAATGTCCATCTTTATTTTTTTTTTATCTGTTTAGATCATTTCGCTTTTTTTCCTGCGAAAGTAAATTAAATGTTTTCACTTCTTTGTGATGGTCGGTGTTGGTGGCTGATTTCTCTGTCGCCGGTCGGCTCGGCGTTAAGGTTATCATTTCATTTATTCACATCTTACAGAAAAGCCCAAATTCAAATTTGAATTTTGCCGGTGCAAAAAAAACTATATTTAGTCTGCGAGACTTACCAAAAAAAAGATGACACTTATTCGTTGGCCATGATCGTTTGTGGTCACATGACGGTGATGAAAGGAAAAATAAGAATACCGTCGCTTGATGATGTCGAGGGCGCGAAAGTTCCCGAACAACATATAAATAATAAAATAATGGATAAAATAGAAAGTTGGTGATACAATTTCTCAGAGAAAATCATCATTAAAATCTATAATGATAGAATCTTTATGCAACCATTGTGTGCAGGGATGCTCTTATTTTAATGTTCAAGAGAAAAGTGAAATATACAATATCAACATTGTTAGAGATGATTTGCCCGCCGACAGGATTGCCTGAAATGTGGAACAATATGTGAAAGTGATAGTTTCAGGCAACTAAATAAAGATCCGACAGAAAAAGTCCGATCATTATTCGGCCGAACAGTTTCGCGCGTCGAGATGATGCGTATCCATCATATTGATGTCGATCATTATAGATTTTGGTAAGGTCAAAGGAACTATGACGCCCTTGTTTTCGGAATCGGGTCCGAACCAAATAATGTAGCAATTTTTCGAAAAGAGAGAGCGCGCGCAATACGATGACATTTTTGTACTTTTTGTTTTAATTAATGCAATGTATCGGAAACATGAAAGCAGAGGGTATTATTTTTGATGTAAATTTATATATTTTTTCCACTCCATAGAATATTTTCGACTCTAACCGACCGACGGAAGAGGATTTCCTCGCTGTTCAGCCACCATTTAATCATTTATTTAAAACGGTTATAAATTAAATATGCCATCATTGTTAGTATTATTATTATTATTATTCCGTTCCCTAGTTTGGAACGCCATTCTACCAGCGATGAAACAAAAAAAAAGAAAGGGTGAAAACGAAAGAACAAAACGAATGAATTTGAAATCACAATGGAAATTTTCTCAAAAAGTATTCTGGATTCTCCAAACGAGCTGTTCTGTTCACTTCAATGAATCTTCATTGAAACGAATGAATGAATAAATGTTTTCTTTTTCTTCTTCTTTTACTTCTTGCAACAATCGTCTTATTCTTTACTGCTTTTGGTGTGTTATTCTACCAAGTATTTGAAAATGGATCCGAGGAAAGGACGAAACCAGAAAAAAATGCCAAGAATAAGCAGAATACCGAAAAAAGAATTATTTAATTCAATGAGTGAAAGTTCCATTTTTCCGTCCTCATCATTCTAATTATTATTATTATTAATATTTGTAAATGAAAATGAAACGAAAACTAGATTTGATGCGCCAAAGTGCTTCTCATGGAAGAAGCTGGGAGAAAAAGAAGAAGAGGAAGAAGAAGAATGAAAATTGAAATGAGAAGAAGATTTATGTACACACACACAGACGCTAAGCTTTTCGGCTTTGTTCAGGATGGTAATGATGATGAAGATGATCGCAAACTATAAGCTGTATTATGGTGGCCGAACAATAGTTTCGAAGCAAAGACTTTCGTTTTAGTCTTTTGCTTGTGCCATAACCATGATTATAATGATCTGAAGCAAACTAAAAGATTAAGTGCAACACTCAAGCCCTCACTGTAATGTTAAGAAGGAATTATGGACATGGACAACAACCTCGATGATTATGAATAATCATCAACCCTCATTTTCCCGGTTCTTTTTTTTTGGAATCAAGTGTGAAAATCGGAAATACCGTTATTCGTCCTTAATGAATAGACCATATAATTCAAATTTTCAAATTTTCAGCTCTTTGATCAATCAAATGACAAAGTGGTTGGAATCCGATCTCTGAACGTTTTTTTGCTCGCAGAAAGTTTCCTAGCGGTAATTCACCTAGACTCCTAGATTCTCTCAGGCTATGAAACTAGATCAGTAATAATTAAAACGAAAACCAAGTGTAAGCAATGCCGCGAATTTAATATCGCAAAAGCGAAAGCATCAGAAGAGCTCTAGGTGCCCGGAAAATAATGCTTGGCCATGCAATGCTTCCTAAGTCCAATAGGATAGCAAGGATAGCTATTATTGCCCTTGGGATTTCCGTTTTTGTTTTACTTTGCCAAATAATTTTTTTCTTGTTTCTTCTTCTCCACTGCCATTCATTATTCAAACTGCCTGATGAAAACTATGGTTGTAGCATTTGGACAAAAATAACAAACACATACATTTAAGAGGCTCAGGTCTAATTCGAGAATTTGTCATCGAGAAACAAGAAGCAACATCCATAACACTAATAAAAGCCATAAAAAAACAGCCAACATAAGACTAAAATTAAATGTTAGGAATATATTTGTCATACCAGATGTGTGAGCAGAATTTCCAATCATAATTCATAAATTTTCTCTAGTAAAATAATTCTACTAAGCAATTTTTTTTGTTATCGATAAGCAGAATAAGTTTCGAGAAGACGAGATCAATGAAAATAATAGCACAAAAACCGATAATAACAACCGCGACAATGATGATGATAGGAAAAACTTTACCGCGCGAATCAGCGGAACGAAATTTAGAATATTGATTCTATTCAATTCGGTTTGTTCGATGCTAAAATCTGGTTTTAAGGTCATTCCAATCCAGACTTGAAGGGGATCGGAGTTTGATTATTATAATTGCTATTCTAAAACATTCAATTATGTTGCTCCCTGTAATCCAGAAAATCCTTTTGACAACAGTCCGGTTTATAATATCATTTAACCGGTCATTTGAAATCAAGTCATGTTATTTTTTATGGTTTTTTTTATTTTATGATTTCAAGAGCGTTCTCTCTAGTGGATCAGAAACTGAAAAGGTCGATCTTTTCGAAAAGCATCTTCTTGTTTTCTTACCATCTTACAATGTCAGGCAAGGCGGACGGAAAAAAACAATGGAGATAATTGATCCTGTTCTGGCTTGATTTCTTATTTTATAAATAAAGCCAGTGATTATTGGAAATTTTCGTGTCGCTTGTCTTTATTTGTGTTCCATTTAAGTTAAAATATAGTTATCGTTATTATAACAGGATTCTGAGCATAATGATGATCACGAAATGCAATTAGATCTTCCAGCCAGTAGCAACAGTCCCGAGGCAGCTGAAAATTTACGGTCGAAACAGAACTTACCAATTCGATGTTAATAAACAAGCTAATTTGGTAGCTATCACAAACGAACACTGAAAAATCTTTATTTTGGTTCGATTGATACTCCCACTTTCACATAGATGATGAGCCATGAGAAAGAAATACCGAATGAACACGGTATGTTTCCATTGAATAACGATGATTATGATGGCTGTGGTCATTGAATGGGGATCCATGTTATATAATTAAGATAATTGACGATGTTGAGGCCATCATCATCATCATCATGAAAGCAACCGCGAATATACGATAATGGCCATCAGACACACACATGCAGACGAACAGGATACTTTTTTAGTTTGTTAATTATTATTAAAATAAAGTAATGAATGGCCGAAATTTTTCATCGCGTGTACAATCCGGTCAGACAGACAGTTAGACAGGTACCCTAGATTTTGCGTGTGCTTTGTTAGTTGGACGGTGTTCCACAAAAAAAAATTACTGTAACTGAATCCAACACGACTAATAAAACTAATTCCCGAATTTTGTTGTTCGTGCTATTCCATGCTGTTTGGTCGGTTGTCATTGGATTCAATCTAGTTACAACCGGAAAATGGAACAGCGAAAACCCCGAAAATTAATGGACAGTGATATACTCACAAGGAAATCACTGTCTTTGCGACACACACACACACACACATATCTGACAACCTAGCATACTTTATATGATTTTCTGGAACATACAATGAACAGAGAAACGCAATTAACACATAGTGGTCTTGTTGATCTTTATGCATTCATGATAATTATACTTCATTGGTTTCATCTTTGTCCGAGTCAAATTGCAAGGAGAAGAAAAAAGAAATTTTTTTTTCATGCCCAAATAGACATTGTCCGTTTCAATGATAGCAGTCGTTCACGAATTTGTTCATTCCTTTATTCCAAATCATCATCTACCATAAAGTTTCTCATGTACGCTTAAAGGAAATGAAATTTTTTTTTTCAAAAAAAATCTTTCCAATTATGTTGATGATACACTATCCTAGTTGTTAATTTGATGAACGAAAAAAGCAGAATAACCATCGTGATTATCACAATTATTTTTTCACAAAAAATAGCCATCATCATTCGATCCATGATGCAGATGACCTATACAGCGACATTTTTCTCTTTTAAATCTAGAAAATGATTACGGAACATAATCATCTGGACAAAATCCCAATTCGTGGCTTAAATTTCTCGAAATGCAATGCAGTCAAGTGAACATTTAGGGGTTTCCAACTGTCTGAGGACTTTTTTTAAAGCTTAACGAATATCGTAATTAGGAATAATTATTTTTTCATTTTACACATATCATTTATTTTTGAAAAATAAAAATTTACTCATAATTATAAATTGGCGATCTCCTTCGTTATTAAAATCCTTAATCTTTAATCTTAACGGAATTAATTGTATCATCCAAATTGTCCAAATCATCTATTTCTTCAGCGAACAAAGATTCATCGATTGGCTCATCGATTATATCATCACCATCAGCATCTTTGTCGTTCAAGTCATTTTGATTATTATCATTATTTATCCTTTGTGTTTGTTCGGCTTCTGTGGTATCACCACCACCACCACCAGCAGCAGCAGCAGTATTGTTGGTTTTGCAAGCAAAATTACGATTCATATCCACACATTGTGTACCAGATTGATCCGATTCTTTAGCTGATTTAGTTATTTCATCAATATCGATCTCTTTAACAATTTCATTTTCATCTTTATCCTCCTCTCTTACAATATCCATGGCAGCTTCACCCTCATCCATTTCATTGTCACGCGCCAAATCAGGATTAAATGTAAACATTTCACGACCGCTAAGACCAATATTCTTTCCAGCCTTATACTCTGCCTTTTTACGATCCGTTTCGCTTTTTTCTTTTTCTTGTTTTTCTCGTATTTTTTTCCTTTTCCATTCTAGAAAACTTTCCAGCGTTATTTTGTTTAGATTATATCCCAATTTTGAACGTTCGATTTCTACCAATTCTTCAATGGTGATATCTTCTTTTTTCTCTTTCTTTTTGTCTCGCTTAAGCACAAATCCTGGTGGCAATGCGTGTCTATAGTGACAATTGTCTCCACCGTTCGGACATACCCAGAACCAGCCATATTTATTGGATTCAATAGCTATATATTTTTACATGACCAAATAAAATCAATATAAAAAATGTAAAAATAAATAAATTTTCTGCCCAACCTTCAAGAAAAAATTTGCATATGATCTCGGTGGTTGGTAGTTTCTTTTCACGTTCACCATGTTTTTTTTCCACAACTTCTTTTAGTTTTTCTTCATCCCAATTCTCCATATTGTCTTCTTGATTTTCATTTCTAGCATCAAAATATAGGCTTTTCTTTTCACTTTTTCTCTCGATCGTAAGATCATGTGAGAATTTACATTTATCTCCTTTGGTACATTGGCCCGATTTGAAGAAAGCACATAGCACTGATTTTGGATCAACACCTTTTTCAACTTTCTGTGAGGCCACTGGCCGAAAAATTTGATTCAACTCTTCCAATTCTTTTTTCTTTTCATCTTTTTTCGAGACTGTTGGCTGTTCTGCATTCTGCAAATTAAATACTATGGGTTTACAAAATTAAATCAATGCAAATTATAGATTATACCTTTCGAGGATTATTCCCAAATTTAACTTGATTTTGAACTTGCTGTATGTATTTTTGGGTTTTGGCACCTTTTTTATTTTTCAAACCAAATGTTTTATCCTTGAGATAAAACAATACACTCGTTATGGATCGATTTTTAAAACATTAAATCAACTCACTTCGATAATTTTTTCTTTTTTCTTCTGATCGGCTTTTTTGCTTGGTTCAGGTTTTTTCTTTGGGGGCATGCTTTGCCGGTTATGATCACAATAACTTTTGAAAAAGAAATATACGAAAAGTATTTATCATCTGTCAGCTTGAATAATTTTGCGTAAAAAATTAGTTGTTGAAGTTTTATTTAAAAAAATCTTAATAAATGGAATTCAAAAATAAACCAAAATTGTTTGTTTGTGTTGACTCGGAACAGAACAACAAAAAACGTGTGAAAACATCGGCTATTTCGTTCTTTACAATTCTTGCATTGTTGGTTGAAATAGTTTTGACATGTTGAACTCTCTGACGAAAGATGGCATTGTTTATTTGTTTTGATTCAGCAGCAAAACACTGGTATTTATCGTGAATGGTCCAGAAAAATGGATAACTTCCAAGATAAATCCACTTCAATTGATGTGAATTTCAGTTGTCAACGTTGTTGTCAACCATTAAGACTTCATCCTACCTTGAATAATGTAACCAAGGAGACATTTTTGGATTTGTTATCAAAAAATAACACCACTTCACCTAATCGTGTTTCGCCATCAGATGAGAAAACTGATTCGTCGGATTTGTTAGCAGAAAAATCATCATCATCATCATCATCTACCAAGAAAAACGATGATGATGATTCTAAACAAAATTCCGATGTTATTTACAAGACAATACATTCTTTTCGCAATAAAAAACTTACAGATTGTGATTATAGTTTGATCAGTCCAGAAGTAAACAGTAACCATCTTTCATCAACATCGATCACATGCTCTTTGCTTTCGGGTTTTGATCAATCCTCGGACACTCACAACAAAAGTAGCAAAGATCTCAAGTTACAAATTCAATTATTCGATATACTATCCGATCAATCGGATATTGATCATCCATTATGTGAGGAATGCGCTGATTTTGTGATCGAACAGATGGACAAACAATTGAACATTTTGGAACAAGAATGTAGGGAATTCACTGAATACAAGAATAAAATTGAACAAATCAGATCGACGACGACTGATGAAGAAATAGAAAAATTGAAACAGAAATTAGATGAAATGCATAAAAATCAAACTACATTGATAACCGAATTGAAAAGTTTGAACAAACAACAAAAAGATTTGGATGAAAAATTGGCACACTCAGAAAATGAATTGAGACAATCCAAATTAGAGGAGGAAAAATATTGGCATGAATACAATACTGTTAAATTCAATTATTTTCAATGTCAAGAAGAACAAAGAACATTGGAGAATAAGATTCGACATGCTAAAGAATATTATAATAAATTGAAACGCACCAGTATATTCAACTTGGCCTTTTGCATTTGGTATACTGGACCGTTTGGAACAATTAATGGTTTCCGTTTGGGTCGGTTACCAACTGTTCAAGTAGATTGGCAAGAGATCAACGCAGCATGGGGACAATGTGCATTATTATTATCCTCGTTGACCAAAAAATTGGATTTTTCATTCCAACGTTATAAGATAGTACCATATGGCAATTTTTCTTTCATCGAATCTCTTGATGACAGATCCAAACAGCTTCCATTGTAAGCAAAAATAATTTATATGATTCGATTTTATCTCTATAATTTTTTTTTGTTTTCGCCGATAGATATACAGCCGGTGGTCTGAAATATTACTTTCATCAAAAATTCGACCAAGCAATGGTGGCATTTTTAGATTGTTTACAACAATTATACGAAGAGATTCAACGCCAAGATAAAGATTTTAAATTACCCTACGAGTAAGTTTTTTTCTGAAAGGTTTTCCAATTGTTCTTATTTAATCAAAAAATGTTTCTTTGTAGAATGGACATTAAGGGAGATATTTATGAGAAAAACAACAATCAACGCTATACAATCAAGTAAGTGCCGATCAGTTGAATAAAATTTTTTTGTTTAGATACCTTTTATCATCGATTTAAACAACAGAATCAACATCAATACCGAAGAAAAGTGGACAAAAGCGTTGAAATTCATGTTGACCAATTTGAAATGGGCACTGGCGTGGGTGGCCAGCAAACACGGAGACTAGATTAAATGATATCCATGATTTGATCATGTTTAAAATTGTTGATTTCTTAAAAATTTCTTGCAATTCACATATACACTCGATAAACACTTCATTTATTTGAAAATAATAAAGACAAGATAAAAACACCCGAAAAGGAGAGGTCACAGGAAAATTGGGAAAACAACACAATAATCAATCAAAATCGATTAGAATAATTCGACAAACGAGTTTAGCATTTTGGTTGGTTGAATAAAACACGAAAACATGATGATGGATTAAACTGCTTAGAGACCCAAGACAAGGTTACATAAGATTTTGTTTTTTGTTTGTCTATGTTTGTTGGGATGAAAACGATAGAATCGATATTTTCTCATCAATCTGATCACAAATCAATTAATTTAGAAGAAATAAGGATTTTGTCAAATAGATAGATAGATAGATAGATAGAGCATTGTGCATATCGAACACTATAGTCAAGATCAGAGGAAAAGGAAACGAGCCAGGGAAACAGAAAAGTAGAGCAAACAGAAGAGAACATTGCTTCAAATGTAGAAAAATAACATTTTTTAAATAGGGAAATGGTTTAGCCACAATTTTTCATTAAAATAAAATCACAATATTTTGTTTGTTCCAATGTAAACTTCTAAAATCTATTTTAAAATGAAATCAGGATTTGAATCAAGATGCACGTGATGATGATTGAGGCAGGATAACTTCAAAGATTCGAATGATTATTCAAAAAAAAGGTATTGCTTGGATTAATGGAAACGAATTTGTGAGACATCCGATCTGAATCTTTTTTTTTTGTCGAAACGTTGGTGATCGAGATAATGACATGACAAGATAGACATGTTTTTAAGGGTTTTTCAAAGCTTTCAAAATCATTGGTGAATTTGCACACACACATACACACACAATGCGAACTCTATGTTTTTAGTTAGATCCAAAATGATCTTTTAAAGACAATGTCAAAGAGTGAGGAATGGATTCGATTCTGGCTTGACTGAGATAGAATTCTCACACGCACACGGTTATTCCTAGAATCTAATGTCAAATATGAAAAACAAAAGAGATTACAAAGAAAATTCTGAACACAGTTTGATGGCCACATTTCGAATGAATCAATATTGTCTTGTGGGAGTGCATGTTTGTGTGTGGTAAAAGCTCTCAGATCAGAATATCATATCATAAACAAAAAATCATAATTGTATCACTCAAAGATTTTTGAAAAAAATGAGAAGCCAAAATAAAAAAAACCGGAAACAGAACTGAAACGGAAAATGTGAAACAAACGGAAATAAAACGCAACAAAAATCATAATTTTTTTTAATAATGATGATTAAAATGATTTGATTCTATGATTTGTAATGATCAAATTAATAATTAAATCAACAAGATGAAGATCAGCTAAAAAGGATTTAGATTAATTGATTGTGCAATTTGCAAAATTGAGTATTGAATCTTGGGACGAATGAGGATATCATCAAGATCTTATTTTCACTGGGGAGGATTTAAAATACACACACATACACACGAAAACAATAGAAGGAGAGAAACGAATCTAGAGAAAGGTGATCGCGAAAAGGGGGAGATGATTCTGAAAGGAAAAAATCTAAATAATAAAGAAAGCATCAATGGAAATGAGATAAAAGTTTTACCTAAAAGTTTTGCTTGATGGTAGTTTCGATTGAAAATCACACACAATAAAATTACAACGGAACCAAAACTTGAACGTAGGACACAGGAAACAATCCGGTTCGGCCATTAACGGTGCCCTCATACCAATTATCATCCACTTTCGATACCAAATGTATAATGTCACCTTCTTTGAAGCTGAGTTCATTCTCATTTTCAGCATCAAAATCATATAATGCCTGACAACATGGACCACGCGCATCGGTTGGCGTACGAGCTGGAGAACGAACAGGAGAAGGAAGTGGTGAGGCTTTTTTTGTTCCAATAAAAGTATTTTGAATGAATTAATCAGAACAGAAGCGCATAGAACGGACGCACAAGTTGCATTAGTGAGCAAGAGGAAAGGAAAAGATACAGAGAATATAGAATTAATTTCAAGAATAGATGTCAAGCCAAGTTTTTCTCAGGTTAAGAAATATACCATTAGCATTGACTTTTGATGTGTCCAGAAATAGATTTGTCGGTTTTGCTGGAGGGCTTTCGCATGATGGTGAAATAGCTATTGGTTTTTTTTTTGAAAATCATAAGCACAGACAAAGGAACACAAAGGATTAGTATGATGAACAAAACGGAAAAGGAAGCTTTCAAAGTTAAATGCCAATTGGTCGCCCCCCAAACTTTACACTCAACAAAGACAAGATATTTTGGTGCAAAGAAATCACTGATAATTGAAGAAAAAGCTCAAAGATGAAATCAAAGGGGTCAAGAACAAAAGAATAATAAACCGGAAATGAAAATTTCAAAACGGAAAAAATTATAAATACTTGAAAAACTACGGTGGGTTGTTGTAGTTGTTGTTGGGTGATAGGAATTTCTGTAATTATTATTATTATTATTGTTCTTATTTAGAGCATTAAAACCGGATGGTTTATCCCAAGCTTCAGCGATACGATCCAGATTGAAGCCCGATGAAAAATCAAGATTCGTAGCACGATAGCTACGATCCTCACTACGGTTTTTAACTAAACTATCAAGCTTGGGAGAGTCGTCCCAGCTCCAATTATTGTTGCCAAACTGGTTGGCAACATTAGAAACATTTAAAAGACTTTTGCTATGCGATAAAGAATTACTATTGCTAAGGTCGCGGTTTTTTGGATGATTCCGTTGTGGTTGACCACTGATTTTTCCTCCCAACAAACATGCGGTTGTACTGAGGCCTCCGCTATTAGTATTTTTGTTATTATTACTACTGTTACTACTGCCAAAACCATTGGAGATTTTTCCAGATTTGATGGACAATGGTGATGAGGATGATGAAGATATGGAAGGATTACGATGATATGGATTGGAATTGGATCGACTAAAATCACAGGCGGTATTGGCGGAGGCAGAAGAGGCGGTAGAAGAAGAAAAACTATTACAATAAAACTGCGAACCATTCATGTGTTGTGCGTCTCCTGGTGATAGATCATCATGGCCAGAATTAGGAACATTCAAATTCAATTCATGTAATTTTTTCGGTACATATGGCTGGAAATTTCTTTGTGCAGCTTCATTTTTGCTACAGAATACACACATAGATATAAAGATAGTTAAAGAGAGAAAAAGTTTTAAATTAAAAAAAAACGCGAGCTGTTGCAAACTAACATTTCCATTAGACGAGCATTCAATGATTCCAATATGTTAGCACATTGGCTATGATATTCGTATAGCGCTTCCGAAAGGACACAAATCTGCGACAATTGTTCGACTTCATTCTGCATCAGATTGTGCATGCCCATTGAGGCCGAATTGAAGGATTCTTCCAGTTTTTCTCCGGCCATACGAATCTCATCATCCGAAACATGAGTTCCTTTTTGTTTTTTACGTTTTTTACAATCATAATCTAAACGTCGACCTTCCAATTTCCTTCGATGGAACTATTTTTTTCGAACCAATCAAAAAACATTAACTCAATTGTATTAATCACAAACAATCAATCATTAAATCCTACCAAAACATCTTTCAAGTCTTTAGCTTGCAAGTGTGTTAAAGGTTCCAGAAAATTTTGTTTAACATTATCTTCAAGGGCATATTTAACTTCGGCCATTTCACGCATCGCTTCTCCCATTTCCACCAGAGCTCTGGCTACAAATAAAAGAGATGCGATGAAACAACAACGGCTGAAAAAACAAGATTCTGGTCCACTTACCAAAAGCCGAATCCTCATTGATTTCTTTACCATATTTGCACATGACTTCGGCCAGTATACCTTCCGGTTGTGGATATGAATGGGGCTTACCTGGTGCACCTTTCAGTTTTGAACTGACCATTAACTTTGTTCGTGAAGCTTTTTGAATTGAAAATTCATCTTATTATGATATTTAAGGTTTTCGAGTTTATAATACCTGGATTAGGCTGCAAATATTCTTTGGTCCGATTGATCAATTCATCCACCAGCTCATAGGTAAGATCGGTCCTCTGTTAAAGATGATCGTAATCAATAATCGACATTTCCGGTTCTAAATACCAGACATACCCTTTCAAATTGAGTGAATTCGTCGGTGAATTTTGTGCCTTCTGCGCCTCCAATCTTTTCGTTGACATACTAAAGGAAGTTTATGAAAAAAATGGATTTGAAAATTATGTAGGATCGGGTTAGGCTAAATGATGCATGAAGCCAATATGATTATATGAAAATTATATAATTTATAGTTCATTTAGCATATTGAATAGTAGAATAGTAGAAAATTTTAATCCAAAAAGTAGCAGACCACAGAAAACTAATAAATCAGAGATTATTGTTAGAGCTTACCTGGTTGGCTTTATTGAATTGTTTCTTTAATCCTGCTAATGCCATTTCGAATATTGGCGAATGTTGATGGTGATGATGAATAAAAATTAAACTATTAGCGGTTTCCCAAGTTCGACCAAGAAGTCAGTTTTGATGAGAATCGCCACAATACGAAAAAGATGGCCACGGTCTTCGACTGGATTTCGGGTGTATGTGTGTGTGTGTGTGTGTGTGTGTTCAGTGATGCGTTGGATATTTGTCTATCGATGATGAATTATTAATAAAACTTGGGGCGTACAATACTGGAGATTATGTTGCAATTTATATATTGACAATGTGTGGATCGGCAGGGAACGTTTATTTTTGAAAATTGGTCGCATTGAATATCCGACAATTCCGGCAAATTCGGTTGTTGTTTCCTTTCTTGCGGAAATTCAATCGCATTGGCGTTTACAATATCAATCATTCAAATTAAAGGAATCAAACGTCAACAGGATTCTAATATGCTGCATTAACAATGTAAATCAATTGTGCGTGCGTTTTGATGGGGGGAGTTTTTTTCGCTTTTGATATTCGCAAATCAATTGTTGATATTTAAATAATCTAGTTTAAATCTGAAATGTCGGGATGTGGATCAACTGGAAAAAAATCGATCGAATGCCAGAATGATTTGGGAAAATGGACTGAACTGAAGTTAAAGAAGATTTAATTCGATTCACTATTCAATTAAATCATTTTCCAGATTAATCTAATGATGAACGAAGATCACATACGGATTTCAACGTCAGCTTTTTTGTTGCAAGTAAAGAATTTTCGTTCTTGTTCGTTCTTTTACAATGGATTTCACTGCGGTTGTTTTTTTAACATTATGCTAAATAAAATTCTAGTGCAAAAACAAGATTCTTTGATGTGCAAAAAATGTCTCACACACGTACACACACATACATACGGAAGAAATTAATGGATAAAATCACTAAGGATGGTGATAAATAAGCAACTTAAAGGAAATTTAAGGAATATTTAGGAATGTTGAACAAAAGGTTGGTGTTTCTTATTCGGTCGCTCGGTCGGTTAGCAAGCTGGCTGGTGTTTTTCTAATGTGTCGTCAAAAGAATATGGGGAAAGTAAAGATGAAAAATTTATGTTTCTAATAATAATCGAATATTGTACGACAATATAAAACGACTTGCAGAATAGTAACACAAGCATGAAGAAAATATACAGGATAAAATATAGAAAGCCGTCATCAACCTATATGAGCTTGTCGTAGGCTGTTATTTGCTGAATTATGTTTGTCTGAATCAAGAGAATCAAAATGAATTGGAAAAAGTGTATGTCGATGTTGGTGGCGATCTGTTTGCATTGCTTGCTGACAAAGTAGTGGTGGTAATAATTTTAGCTTTCTTCCGATGATGAAGAAGAGGAAAATATTAATGTCTAACCATATATACAGACACAACAATGAAAGAATGAGCTTGCAAATCCACCCAGGGAATATGAAAGAACAAAAAAAAATATGTCTAGGATATACCGAGACACTAAACCCGAATGGTGGTTTTAGTTGCGAGGATACATTTTTGAATGATAACAAAAAATTGATGATGCTTGAGAAGAGTTGCGGTTCTATTTGGTTTCTTCCTTTCACTTGTTTTCAATGGCAAGGATCCACTTTGGGGTTTTTAATTTAGATTAACTTTTTTCTCAATGACGATGATAATAAATTCAATCGACAACAACAAGGATCTGTTTGGTAGCCTATAAGGCAAATGATTTTGATACAGTGTGTTGGTGTGCAGATGGAGATGGACGAGTTCTCCTATTCGGGTTACAAAAGCATCAAAATTAGACACTAAAATAAAACGGTCTCACTTCACCAGCAAAGACAGCACGGGAAATGCGGGAAATACGGGAAAGTAGGTTTTGGAACACACACACTTTCGATGATTCTGGAAATGAAGTCAATGCCAAATTTTTTTTCATTGGGCTTTAGAGACACACACGCTTGCATACGGACACAAGGACCGTAGAGAAGAGGCGAAAGGAAGCGATACTTGGAACAACAAAAAGCTTCAATTCGGTGAATTCTAGGGAAAGATATATTCTGTCAGTTAGAGCAGAAAAAAAATTACTATCTTTTGCTTATGCTTGGTATTCCTTTTGGGTCCGCAGAGAGAATTTCTCTGTCCATTCTTGTATGGAGGAGGATGATGATGATGGTGGTTGAGAAGGAGGTGGTGGTGGCACCCGTTCCATGCTGGTTTTGTTCTGCTATATTGAGATCATCATCGCCCAAAATGCTTAAATGAGTTTGTGTGTGTCTAGTCTGGAGCAATACCATCACTAAAACTTTTCAGAAAGCTTATGTGGTTTTGTATAGGGGTCCAGGAAAAATCTTTATTATATAGGGATTGCTTAGAAACAGCAAATTTTAGCACATTTCCAAGTCAACCAACATCCGTATCTTTTATCCTAGATATCGAACACATATTCCACCGGTGGTAGGAAATAGTGGCATTTTGGAGAATTTTCTCTCCACACAGACATGCACATTGACAAAAGAGACCGATTTTTTCAAATAAAAAGCATCGGCCTTGGATCCTCAACAAACAAAACTAAAGCGATCAAACGACTTTCCACTTACCCTCTCTATTTTGATAATGGTTATTAATCTCACAATAAAAGTTTCCGATAAACAATCCGATCGGAAATCTCGGGATACTGGAACAAAAATCAGAATATGTTCAATGATTTAGCATACCACTACACTGTCATTCATGGATTGTTATTGATATTGCAAATGAGCTTCGGGAAACCATGGTTGGATCCACAAAATCCATTTCATAAAATGAAGGTACATCCGTGAAGGTTCAACGTATGAAAAAAATCTCGTTGAATAGGTGGCATTACCAGCATTCATTTATTCTTTTTGGGCGAAAGGCGGTGCATTTATTTGAAATCTTTTACTGTTGTTGAAGGAGAACAAGTCTTTTGTTCATTGTTTTAACTAGTTTGAGCACATTATAATTATGCCAAAAAAACCCATTTTGAACCAGACTAATTGAGACAAAATAGTGTATTGAATAGCCAAATAATTTTAACCGAGAGGAAGTAGTGTGTAGCGTATCTCTTTATGGTCTCTGATTGCTTTGATCATTACATCCGGACAATGATGATGAATAATGACTGGTAGATCTCGATCAGAAATATTAAAAGCTTCATTCTTTAAATTTCCGTAAACAATGTTCGGGTATTAGGTAATTGTAGGCTTGCAGATTGAATTTGGGAGGGCCTGATTTTGGAAATCGCTACCATAATCAATCTGGTTAAACAGAATCTTTGAAAACGAATTGCAAACATTATATTCTGATTATTATTCGGATACCCAAGAGAATCGTCAGTTTATAAATCCAAATTCAATGCAGCTTTTTGATGATCAATTATTGATGATTTTGTACACCAACGCGACCAAGAATCTCCTTCAAAGTACCAATTCATTTTTATAGATAAAATACCACCAAAACAAATCAATTCATTTATTTTTAATGATTTACATAAATTTGAAATCGAATCGGCAAACTAATAAGTACCTAGCATGTCAAATCTAAAATGACAAAATCTAATTCAGAACGAGAATCTTGTTGCTCGACTATGGTTGGATTCTGTGGAATCTGATGATTAGGCATCCATATATGCCAGAGGTGAGCAACCCGCGGCACGCGTGCGGCCCATCAAACATTTGGGGGCTGCCCACCAAGCATTTCTAAACAGTAGAAGAAGCTGTATTGCTCTCTCTGCTCAGCCCAATGATGATTCGAACCGATGACGAGACATACTATAAACAGCAGAAGAAGGCGTATTTTTTTTTCTCTCTCTCTCTCTCTCTCTCTCTCTGATCTGTTCATTGTGATTATTTGAACCGATGACGAGACACACTATAAGCAGCAAAAGAAGGTGTATTTCTCTCTCTGATTGGTGCATGGTGATGATTTGAATCGATGACGAGACACACTATAAACAGTAGAAGAAGGCGTATTTCTGTCCTCCTGTTCAGAGATGTCATCGTAGGTCTACATTCTACACTACTTTGAGTGGGGCCCGCCAAAAAATTTTAAAATTTAATTTGGCCTTTTCTTTAAAAAGGTTGTTCACCCCTGACATAGACGAACCAACCGAATATGCGATATATTCATTATATATTCGAGACAATTATAATTATACTAGCATCGTTTCCGTCCGTCTAGTCTGGTAAATTCATTTTGGTGTCCCGAAGAATTTTGCTGCAAAGAAAGCGCAATAAAAGAACAAGGAGAACAGAATAAGTGGGAGGAAATCCTAAACTTCTGACCGTTTTTTAATGACGTCATGAGTACCAAAATGGATCGGAAAAGGACAAAACAGTCTTAAGCTAAATGTGGCTATATATCTGCTGCTGCAAAATGTGATGGTCCATCAACCAGAATAGACGCTACAAATATTAAGATCACATCTATCATGGTGTGTGAATGTGTGTTTGTGTGCTCTAGTTTCTATCTTTTCTGTTTCCATATTGTCATAATGCCATAATAGATGCACTTTAGATAAAACGGAATTCCCATCACTACTTTTCGGATCCTGGTCAAAAAAAAAATTAAAAAAACCCTAAAGATCACAGTGCATTTCAAATTTTCACGGTCAGCTGACAAGAATTTGTTTCAAAATTGGGGCCAGCAATTCCTTAATAATAATTTAAAAACCAATCAAATACCAAAGATGAAACCTTTGAAATTTTCAAATCTTAAAAAAAGCAAGACAAGAAATATTGTGAGGGAGGAGCGACAGAGAAAAATAAAAAAGAAAGCTTCTAGAAAACTGTTAAAAAGGGGGATGCAACGATTTACATGAATGCTTGTTCGAGAGGCTGCGTGAAAAAACCAAAGGCATGTTGTTACGTGTTGTGTTGTGGCATTATTATTGCTCACAACAAGATGTTATTGGAGGATTGTCTGTAAAATAATTGAACACAGACAGTGAAAGCATTTGATTTTCACGGATACGCCTTACAATCGCACTATTTTAATTGTTTTATTGGTGAATAAACTATTAGTAATCTAACGGATCATCATTTGTTCTACTATTATAGTTAAATCTTTAAAATCCTTAAACCACGCCTAATGCCTGATGAAAAAATGCTGACCGACGATCTAAGACCACCTCCAGTGGTCAAGAATCCAGATGAAAGAATGAAAACTTTGGTGGACAAAACCAAAAATATCACTGTACAAGATTCAATACCGATCAAAAGATATTTTCTGTCCGGCCGAGAATTATTGCGAATGGCAGGCACGTATCTGGACGAGCATGATATGGAGAATGCATTCATTTTGTATATGCGTTATATTACGTATGTTAAAACCAAAGATGCAACGAATATTCTTACGGAAAAATTTCATTAGAGAATCTAAAATCTTTTTAGTTTATTTGTAGAAAAATTGCCTTACCACATTGATTATAAAAATACTGATAATATAGACAAGCAAAAATTTCGATCCAACCTTACAAACTTATTTGAATTGGCCGAAGAAATTAAGAAAAAAATCCAAATCAAATATAATAAAGAATATGAAGAATATTTGATCAAAAAGGTATGAAGTTCAGAAAAGGGATGGAAATAAAAAAGTTGTTTTTGATCAATACTCTTTCTTCACAGAAAGAATATGATCTCAAGCTTGAAGAAGCAAACAAATTGTTGCAAAAGCAACGGGAAAAAGAAGTATCCAACAAGCAAAATGAAAGGCATGAGGATTTTGTGGCTAATTTTCAATCACAGATTGACAAGAAAAAACGCGAACTTGCCGATAAAGAGGGTGATGAAAAGACACATCCATTGCCCTCGGCCCCGCCAGATCAAGAGTTGTCGGAAAAACCGAAAGATTCTTCCCGAATCAGCACAAGCAAAGATGATGATAATGATGAATCGAAACAGACGGTGACACAATCTACCGAACCCAAGAAACCATTCTTTGATCGATCAACTAAACCATCAATTTCTTTGCTTGATAATAATGATGGTGATACCATGCGTCAATTAATTGTCCCTTTTAAAGATTTAACGGAAAAATTCAAGAAACTTGCTCAAACTAATACAGGTTGGCCCTTATATAATTAGTATATTGTATAAATAAATTATTTGACATTTTTTTTTAGATCGAAACATCGAAACTTGTGGAATTTTGTGTGGACAATTAAAACGAGATCGTTTCACAATCACACATATATTAATACCTAAACAAACTGGCACCTCGGATTCTTGTACATCGATCAATGAGGAAGATCTGGCCAATGAACAGGAGAAATATAATCTAATCACAATGGGCTGGATCCATACACATCCCACTCAAAGAGCCTTTTTATCATCGATCGATCTTCACACGCATGCATTGTATCAGAAAATGCTACCAGAAGCCATAGCAATTGTTGTGGCTCCAAGTACCGGGGAGATTTGCATGTATTCTTTAACCGATCATGGTTTAGAATTTATTCTTAAGTGTCGTGAAACCGGATTCCATCCGCACGCTAATGAACAAAGTATTTATCATCAATCCGAGCATGTTTTGGTTGATGATAATCTTTCGGTGAACGTGATCGATCTAAGGTGAATCCATTTTTGTCGATATCGACCAGTTATCAAAAGATATGCTGTGTTAAAAAATGTCCGAATACTAATCATTGTCATCATTTTTTTGGTACTAAAAAAATATTCTTGTTTTTTTTTTAATTTTCGTTTGGCCGTGGCGGTGAACTAACATGATAAAGTGAATAAAAATAAAAATGTTTTTGCTAATTTTTTTTTTGCTTAGAATACAAAATATACTTACGGATGAAAAGGATAAGTAAGCGATAATTAGTGTTCAACAGAACAAAATAAAGGATGGTATCTGGTGGGGTTATTTAAAAAAAATTATGATTTCAAGCATTTAAAAAATAAGCATGTTTTGCGGCTGTCTTGTTACGATTTTTTCACTTATAGTTTAGAATGTTATCAAGGTGTTTTGTGTAGAAAAAAGTTGTATGATTAGGTTCTTGAATGTGTTAAATCAACGAGAAATTCATGAAAATGATGTAATACAACTAAATTAAAATATCAATGAGAATTGTTTTGGAACAAAAGAAAATAGGATGCAGAAAACAGGGAAGAGAACAATTCATAATTATCGTGGTTATCATCGTTCTGTTTACGAAGATGTATCAATTATAAATGTTGCATTGCCATCTTGTGTAGTGATAGTCCCATTTTCATCCATTGATATGGCCAAATTTAATCTTTGTAATGTTTCGGCATCCAATGTCAAGGAACCATCTGCGTTCAGACAGTTCGGAGGCAGCACGATTGCATGTTCTTGGCTGCTGGCGTCATCGTGTTCGAGGATCTGTGGGATTTGTTCCCCATCGTTTCCTGGTATAGCAACTTCGGTGGAGGCACTGCCAGTATCGATCGATGGGGTATTAAGGATCGTTTCCGAATCATTAACAACTGTTGTTGCAGCAACAGGATCCACTACTGTTTCAGTTACTACAACATCGGTTGAAGTGACAACATCATCGGCCAAAGTTTCATTCTGAATTTGCTGTTCCATCATTTCGATGGCAACCTCTGTTTCATCTTGTACAACATCTTCTTCTTTTCCTTTATCAACCAAAATGGATTCTTGAACTTCCTGTTCTGGAGCTATTTCCATGGTTACAGTTTGTTGAGTAGGTGCTTGCTGATGTTGTTCAATCGCTTCCATTTGAACATCTTCTATCGCAGGAGTGAAATCCAATGATCTTATTACATCCTGTACTTCCATATTTTTAGGCGCAGTGATTTCCATCAATTCACCAGTGGTCTGATTCAGAATCATGATCAATTGGGTATCTTCATCTCCGGTTTCCGAAATATTATTCGCATATTGTACCGCTTCCGATGATGGGTTCATACCTTGATGGGCTTGTTTCTTGGGAGAGGCACGTCTTCTTGTAGGTGGTTTGCTCGGCTTTTGTCCGGTCGCTTTTGAAGCCAATTCCAACAATTTACTTCGATCACCATTATTCAAAGTGGACTTTGCAATACAGTTATGAGCATCCAATTCTGTTGTGGTACGGAATAGATGGGAACAGTGACCACATTTGATTACACTATTCGCCAACATTGGTTGTGTTGACTGTCTCGGTTTTAAAACGGCAGGATGCTTTTGATTGGCGTATTGAAGGGTAGCCTTGTGATGATTAACTTTGTGAGGTGGCTGTGGTAAGCGTGGCATTGGTTGATGGGAACGTTGATGCGATGTGAGCATGGAGAAATTCCAAAACGCTATCGAATCGCAAATCAATTGTTAATATCGAGATCCTCCAAGAAATTCTTTTATTCTTACCTAGACCACATTCAGCACACTTGTGTTCACTTTTATGACCTCTGTAATGTGTGACCAACATTGATCTTGTTGCGATCGGTTTTTCCAGCGAACAATCAGGCCAATTACATTCGATAGCCTCCTGATGTACCTCCATGTGCGCATTTAAGCGTTCACGATTATAAAACTTCTTGATACAATTTTTACACTCGAATGAATACCCATGCAACACGAAATGAGCCATTATATCCTCATGAGATTCACCACAATCTTCACACAGCAATAATTTATGTGCATGAGAGTTTTGAATATGCGCTCGTCTGGAACCTTTTTACAGAAAAAGCAAGATAATTTCCATATTAAAACTAAAAACCAACGTGAACAAAAAGAAGGGCATTTACTAGGTGTTGCAGTGGTGATGCCACAATAAGGGCACACATATTGATGTGATTCGGTTTCCAAATGATGAATATATGATTCTTTCATGCCAAAAAATGTATGACAAGCTTTGCATTTGAAATTCCTGGGCTCCGTGCGATGAAAATGACCAGAAGCAGTGAATTTATTAATATGTTGATCGGTTATCAGATGTGCAATCAAGTCTTCGTCATTCGGAAAATAAAGGTCGCAATAAGAACAAACAAACACCTCATCCGGATGTGAAATAATGGTCTTTTGTAGATGACCACTTTCCTCGATGTGTTGCTAGACAAAAAACCAACCTATCAATCAAACATTTTATGAAAAAAAAAACACCATCTTACCATGAATTCTGGAAACTCTTTGAATTGTTTTTTACACGAAGTAATCACACATTGATACACCTTTTCATATTTATGATAATTGACCATATGTAGATAAAATAATTGATAAACTTTGACCATTTGATCGCAAATACGACACCAATGACCGACATAGGTTTTAATTTTGGCCCGTTCTAGATCCTCATCCGAGATCGCATCTTCGATTGTCAAGAGTTTGCTTTTGTCTGCGGATTCTTCATCGATTGATTCTGTTTTATCAACATTAGTAGCAGCAGCAGCGTGCGATTCAGAGCTCGGAATCCATATCTTGTGTTCATGATGAAGATGAAGCTGATAGGCTTCTTCACTTTCAAGTTTAACTTTACAAAAATAACAAATACGCTCATCTTCGGTAAGTTCTTCTTGATGTTCAAGAATCGGCACAAAACGTACTTCGGATTTTTCCGGTTTAATGCCTGCCAGAGAACAATTCTGACCATGTACCAGTAATTCTTTACCTTTACCACAGCTTTTTCTGCAAGCCATACAGGAAAATTCTGATGGCCCTGTTTGGACCATATGCGACTGTTGAATGTGTTTCTGCAAACGTTCAACGCCAATCAACAAGCCATGACAATAAAAGCATTGATAATTTTGACCAGCATTATGCAACATGTGCTTAGCTTTGAAATGTGTTCGAAGACGATTCTCATCTTTTGTGACCAATACACATGATTTACAACGATAAGTTTTCAAATTATGTTCCCTTTTCATATGCTTATGATGTGTATCAAAGTCGGACGATTTGGCTTTACATTTACTGCAATAAAAAAAATGATGCATCTGAAGGATCTCTTCTTGTTCCATCATTATGACCTAAATCAACCAATTTTAAACAAACTGAGCAACATTTCACAATGAACAAGTACATACCGATTTTTGATGTTGGTCAGAATAATGCGCTTTCATTTCATCGATGTCACTTAAACGAACATCACAATATTGACAGGGAGAATTCAAACTCAAATTGGCCTTATTATGGAATTGATTTAAAACCATTTTGGGCAAACAAATATAAACAACATCCTGGGAGAATTTGGCCTGACCAATTTCAACATCGAGTTCATGTAATGATTGATAATGTAGAATGATGTCTTTTTCTTCTTTTGTTCCGAAAGCAACATCAATCCCCTTACACAAAAGGCATACGAAACGGGTTGATTGTACCGGGGAGATTATTTGCCTGCAGGAAAATTACATTTATGATTCAACTCGATCAACATATTAAAAGGGATAACACCAACCTGAACAAATAATTCTCATTTTCATTATCAATGGAAACCGATAAATGTAGGGGAAGTTCTGAGTTGACCAACAATATTTTATCGGGCATTTTCTCCAAATCAGCATCCGGAATACCGTCATGGTGGATACAGTCAAGGATTTCAGGTAATGTCTCCAAATATTTGTTCAAAGAAGACGGTTTACGCGGTACTTTACTTAAAACAGAAGAATTGGTTATTGGTGTCTTCAAAATTATCGGCAATTTAGCCGTGGGTATTGTGGGCGTGCTAAACGATGTTGTTGATGTTGACATTTTTGTTGCACCAATTGAAGGGGTGTTGGTGGAGATAGTAACAACTCTGGTATCAGATTGAGTCACTGATGTATTGTTCGACACAGTCGTTTTGACTGGTGATTCGCTGGCAGAAACTTGTGGTGGGGTAGCTTTATCTGCCACAATTCGAACAGGAGATTTAAGTTTATCGGCTGATGTCACACTGTTTGTGTTTGCTTCGGTAGATTTTCTTCGTAAAACTCGTCCAACTATGGACCTATTTTCACCAACAATTTTATCATCATTGTTTTTATTAGTCGGAGTGATCGCCACCTCTGAATTGGAAGTTTTTTCTGATTCTTTTGTTGCTTTTTGCTCAACTGCTTCCACTGGTGTCTCTGCCACCTTCCGGGATGTTTCAGCCTTTGTTTGCTAAACAAACCACAAAGATTAGGAAATTAAAATTGAGGAAAGTTCTAGAATCGAACAAACCAGCTCTGCTTACATTTTGATCAAAGCCATCAGGTATGCTAATAGCTGATGCTTTTTCACGTGTCTCAGATTTGATTTTGGTTCCTGCATTCGCTTCAGGGGATTTGATGCCAGTGTGATATCTTCTTCTTGTTACCAGAGTGTCGTCGTTGGTATCAGGATAGACATACTTTTTGTTCTCACCAGAGGCACTTTTGTCTTTGTCCAACTTTTGTTTTCTTGTTATGACAGGTGGCGGAGAATATCGTGATGTCGATTTCAAAGTATCTCTACGACGTAATGAGCCACCTGAAGCTATGATGCCTCTTCGCGGTGATTCCGATGGCGGAGTGGTTATTTCTGGTACAGGTAAATCAATTTTTCTTTTGCGGCCACGTTTTCCGGGCGCTTTCTTAGGGATAGTCTCCTCTGGTTTTTCATCAATAGTTTCCACATTATCGCTTTGAGAAGTGTCACCCCTGATGCTCTCATCAATGATTTCTTCTTCCTCCTCTTCTTCAATCACGGATTCATTAACCAATGATGTTGATTGATTGTTTTCTTGGGCTTCCGGCTTCTTATGCGGGCCTCGATAACCACCCCAACGGCTTCTTCCACGTCCTCGTCCACGTTTGGATCGACCACGAGGAGCCATCTAAAATAGGAATTATCAATACAACATGATTCTGATTTCAGTCATCCGATGAAAATTCCAACACTAACATTGCAAAAATCGTGATATTGTTTGAAATTCTCTAAAAAAGGAACAAGGAAAATGGTCACAATTCAAATTTGGTTACAATTCCTATCGTGACACACTATCGATAGTTTGCTGAGCACCCCCAAATTCTCTGATCGGGGAGCGGAAAAATCTGTAACACTACGAAGCGAGAATGGCTATGGCACAATGGAAATAAATCGAAAACAATAACACATTTTTCTGAACGGTGCCAGGATCTCTACAAAGAAAATAGTACGCTACCGAAATGCCTCATAACCAACAACAACAATGTGAGCAACGTTTTTTTCTCGTTCTGATAGCGCTCATCAGTCAATGTTGAAAAAAGAGCGAGCGAGTGAGTGAGCGCGCGCGCCATATCTCAATAATGCTGAAAAAACCAACCGACAAAGGCGAGCCACAACAGCAACTCAACCAATTCACCGAAAGCGACGCCATTACGCGTTCGACATGCTGTTTATGGAAGATCCCTTGATGCCATAATGATTAACCGAAAAGCGGTAAATCGTCTTTTTTGATAGGTATTTGAATGATTTAAACAAATCACTCTAAAACGACAATCTTAGTGAGATTGTTTGGTGGAAAATAACATCAAGACAATCGGAAAATTCAGGGAAAGCAATGAGTTTCCTTTATTATTTTTTCTAAAGCTCACATCAAAGGTCTGGACAATGGAAGCCAAAACATTTCGAGCGTAATTGGAAAAAAATAAACATATAGCCAATAGATTGAAAGAAACTTACCTCAGAATTAGAATAAAATACCGTATTTAACAATGCACAATAAATTAGTCGATCAATTACTTAATTGGTGATGGAAATTGAAATTGCGACGCCGAGCTTTTGAAACTGTCCTTTCGGTGAGAATGTGACAAAATACTCACTCCTGCAATTACTGCCACCACTCGTGGAATTTTTTTTTCTCCTTCAATTGGCTTTGCTTCTAGAATTTTTGCGGTATGTTCATGCTGTTCATAGAAGATAGGACTGTTTAACTCAAAATTTTGCCTCATTTCATTGGCGATAATTTTTATTTTTATTTTTATTTTGTAGAGATCAGTCATTTGAAATGCTACAATTTTATTTAAAAAAAATACTATTCAACAACAATTTTAAGTATACTTGTTGAACCACCTTTTATCGTAAGGACTAATCCAATGGTGGCATCCATTCATATTGAGTTTGACCACTCTTTCATAACTAAAAGGATTAATGTTATTCTTCTCGATTCCATCTTCTTCTTTTTTCCATTCTTCAAGAATCGCTTTGGAAACCACAAAAGAATCACAAGGCAAACGAGATACAATGGATTCTAAAAAATAAGCACAATCATCTAGTTCTATATGACCTCCAACTTCGACGATAACGGTTCCGGCTCTGACCGGCGTTACATAATGATGAATCGGAGACTTTCCGCCACCCATTCTTTTCCCTTGTGCCTAAGTTGTTTTTGAAAAAATGAAATCAATCAAATCATCGAAATTTCATTTAAAAAAAAACCTTTTTGGAAATAGGTTTCCATGGCGGTTCGATTCTCCAAGCGGCAAACATTTTTCTCACATCCATATGTTTATTGATAACATCACGTATCAGATTTATGTGATTGATGGTCAAATTGGCCCCAGAAACCGACTTGATGGGAATAGGCTTGAACAATCTGAATGACAATCAAAGTTTTAAAACTCACCATTATACCGAATTGACCATATATCAAATCATTGTTGACCAATTCTGGTCCACGTATGTCTGCATATTTACGTGATGATTTTTGTGGATCAACTCCATGCCAATTGGGAACCGGACTCATCTGTATCAATTTACGTTCTTCTAATGGGGGCATTTCGATATCTGATTCGGAATGATTTCAAGACGGTCAAATGGTTGAAATTTTTTATCTTAAAAATCTCACGTGAAAAATCCGGCAATGTTCTCCATAATTTACGACCTCGGATTGATTGTCCAACCAATAGAACATTTCCTATTTGAAAAAAGATTGGCAAATTATTCAAAAAGATTTAATCTTGGTAAAACTCACTTAATTTACAAATGTAAAAGTTTATTCCCGAAAAATTTAGCGACATGTTGTTGCACAATCAAAACAAAGTTATCCACTTTGGCGAACTTTGTCTACGGATGACTCGATCATTTAGTTTTGGTTTTGCCCAAACCATGTGACAAAATGAAGAAATCTAAATCAAAAGAAGCTATTGAGAAGACAGTTTTAGAAAAATATCATCGATCTCAAGAGTTGAATTCCATCTTGAAGAGAGAAAATCCATCGAAAGGTGGCTTGGATGGTTCGGAATCGACTGAAATCGTACCAGAAAACCCAGTTGATGTTGATGAACAACAACAAGCTGAAGAAGTTTTTGACGAAATTGATGCATTACGCAAGGAAAGCAACAAGAAATTTCTAAAGTTAAAGAAAAAACTCAAGAAACAAAAACGGAACCAAGGAAAAATTGAAACGCCGGGCACCAAAGATAATGATGCAGAAAATCCAAAAGAGAGAAAATCCGACAAAGCGCTGGCTTATTTGAAACAATGGAAAAGACATCGTGAAGATTGGAAATTCAAAAAGATCCTTAATATTTGGTTATCACGAAATTGGAAAGATTCAGACAAGTTTCCCGATAAGAGGTTCAAAACATTTCTTAAATATTTACGAGCACAAGATGCTAGATCTAATTCTGTGAAAAGGATCCAACAAGAAGCACAAAAGTTGATTGAAAATTCCCAAACACCTGAAAAGATCGTGGAACGTTCTCGTTCAATCCTACAATGGCTAACTTGAATTCAGATTGTTGTCATCTTTCTTTAGGTTCAATTGAATTCACTCAATCATCATTGATATTTGTGTTCATATATTTCATCATTCTTTTGATAATTTTTGGCCACTCTTCAGTTCGAACTTGGTTTTTAAGATATTTTTACAAAAAAATAAAACGATAAATATTATTTTTTGTCAAATTTCTTTTTTTTTATTCCAAAAGCATTCGTTAAATTCTCAAAAAGGTTTATGCTTTCTGTGGTCTTGGTTGATTCCGGTTGTCATTTCGATCTCGATCACGATCACCAGACTTTTGTTGCATACCGAAACGTGTCGGCGGGGTACGAATCTTTCTATCTTCTTTGCTACGATTACGAACAATCTTCGAGTGGATAGCGCAAGAAACACAATAGTGCAATTTAGCATACAGTTTCGGCAATGGATAGGCTATGGATGGAAAAAAATGATACATTCGATTTTAATGCAAAAATTTTTTGGAAAATTGGTTTCGGAACACTTACACTCATAAACGGATGCTTCGGTAATATCTCGAACAGCCGCTGCTTCCACTATATTTCTGACCACGAATTTTTTAATAGCCTTGTCTTTTGGCACACAACGAGCACAATTGGTACATCGCACAAATTGAACATGACCACGACCCTTCTTCGATCGACCATTATTACGGCGTTTCTTTGTCTGGTTTGTTTGTTGGAAAACAAAAAATTAAGTTTAGGCTTAGAATATTTCTGAAAAATCTTTCAAAAATAAATACCAACCATTTTTGTGGAATAAATTTCTTTCAAAAATCAAAAATTTCTATAGAAAACCTAGACAACAACAGCAGCAATATCCAAAGGAAAAGGATGTATTTGTCAAGCTGTGTGTGCGCTGGCGAATGATCACGTGTCATGCGCCATGCTGATTCCTTCCATATAGTAAGTATGGAAATATTCAAATTTTTCGCTCCAATCTTGCAGGCGGTAAATTTGGAATTTTGACTAACCTGTTCACTAATCAGGAATATCGACCAGTGGATCCCAGAATTTGTGATATC
Organism: Amerodectes protonotaria; assembly: GCA_025882695.1. NCBI lineage: Eukaryota > Metazoa > Arthropoda > Arachnida > Sarcoptiformes > Proctophyllodidae > Amerodectes > Amerodectes protonotaria. The sequence continues at coordinate 96,414 of JAOZJS010000035.1, read as the reverse complement.
AATGTCTAAAATCATTAAACATTGCTTTGAAATTATAGCACTAGATCACTTTAAAATGTACTTTTTATCATTTGAGAAAAATATCGATTCTTTTGGAGGTCTCCTTGGAAACAAGTTTTAAATTTCAACGATTTTTTTCGTAGAAAAACAAATACTTCTATAAAATTTAATTTTGGGTAATCCAAGACAACAATGATCATTAGAGTTTCAGGAATAAATGAGGCCAAATCTTGCCAGTGAAAATGTTCCCGATCAAGTCTATGCCTGGGATGTGGCTGTTGATGATCTTGGTCCACGTATGGATGCCGAACCACACTGATGCATTTCTGGAAGGTTTCGCCTCCTCCATAACTCATATGAACGAACAAATGACTAAATTCATGGAAGGTGTACATCAAAGTGTAGATTCTTGGGCGGACAAAGTTATCGAAAATGCCTATAAAGAAGAATGTTTCTATGTTTGCCCAAAAGGTCAAATGACTATACCGAACGAAAATTTCACTCAACCACCGACCGGATGTGTTACATTCGGAATCAAGGTAAAAGAAGAAGATTTACCGACTCGAAGCATGAATTCTTGTTGCAATCAGCAACAAATTTGCTATCATCAATGTAATTCAACGAAAATTGAGTGTGATAGCGCGTTTCGCGATTGTCTGCATCAAAAGTGTTTGAATATCAGCGATGATTTCAAACAGGTTATTGGTGAGTTGGATCATTTTTCAAGCCAATTAAATAAACTAGATTAATTTTTTGATTTCCTCTTCCATCCTACAGTTTGTGACACAGCCACTAAGCTATTATTGATGGGAATATTATCGTTTGGATGCAAGACCTACAAGGATGCTCAAAAACAAGCTTGCATTTGTCCGCCTGTTGAAAATTTGAAAGAATTGTGAAAAATAAAATCTACCACATCTTTCGGTTCCCCAGACGACCAGTTTGAATTGAACATAATCTTTATGTAATCTGTAATCATTAGTAAATACAAATAAATCGAAATCGAATAAATAAAAACATTGTTGATTGAGTTAAACAATTGATTTTCCCTTGAGAAGGCGGTATTATTTTCGGTTTTTGTTTGGATTTACTGGGCAACCACGGGAGTATAGTTGCTAAGAGCAACGCAACCATTAAATTTATTTTTAGATCATTGCAACATATTGCTCTGCTTCGATACAAATATTGCGTTTGTTTTGAGGATCTCCAATGGAGATTCTTCACTGAACTAATCTACTCAAACCATGATGACAAGAAAACAACAAAAGCCACATCAAAATCCTTATAGATATTCTCGACCAACATTTGATTATTCTTCAGCATTCTCATATAGATCATCGAATTTCGATGGTGTAGATTATGATGATGGCCGGGAGCAGTTCTGGCTGGGCGAATCTGATGAAACGAAACGCAATGATCTTTTTCAAAGATCGCTCTATTTATTGCTAGTCACATTATCATGGTCATTCATCCTATTCACGTTTCCGGTATCGGGTTTTTTCTGTTTGAAAAGAATACAATCACTGCAACGATGTCTAGTATATCGTTTGGGGCGTCGTTTACCTCTAAAAGGGCCTGGTATGATAATTCAGTTGCCTTTTATTGACAAGATTTCAATGATAGATCTCAACGAGAATCGATTCAATTTGATCGAAAAAGAGCAACAAGTGTTAACTGGTTTGTTCAAGAATATCAATCAAAAGCTTTTGAATTTCTTATTGGATTTCAATCCTTTCCAGGCGACGGATCAATCATACTGATCAAACCATGCACGGCCAGTCTCGCAATTACAAACGCTTTATTAACAAGTCTTAGAATCAATAATGTTGATATTAAACATTTTTTGAAATTAAAATTCATCAATATGCTTCGATCGAAGCATGTTGAAGATTTGGAGAATCGTTTGGATTTTATTTTGAAAGAGTTTGAAGCAAATATGAACACTTTCATAAATAGATGGGGGTATGCCATAATGATGGATGAATTGCCACAAATCAATGTGGTGGATCGCGCCGATCCAATCAATCCGATCAAAACAAAGCTCAAGAAATTGTTCGACCAGACTCAAGCATCATCCGATGAGTCGGAGAAAACTTTGCCGAATCTATTATTGAATCTACTGAATCCGAATCCGCCAACAATGAACGATATGTTAGAAAGATCAGAGATGGTTCCAACAAAAAGTGAACCAGAACAACCTTCTGAACATTTGATCACAGTTTTACAGATGTTTGTTAACCAATACAAAACATATTTGAGTGTGTATGATCAATTCAATATACGATTGATCATCAAAGGTTCAGAAGAACGAATTTATCATTTGCGATATCATCAAGATTCACTACATTTTCTCGAACAAGTCGATCCAGTACAAATGACGATCCAATTCAACAATCAGAACGATTTGAATTCTTTTTTGGATACCAAAGATATTAAATACTTGAATTATAAATTACACTAATTTTAATTAGTTTAATTTGCCATTTGATTAAAAATAAATTATTCTAAAATACTTCAACAATGCATGATTGAATAGAATTTAAAGTTGAGATCTCCGAACTGAGCGCGTTTGTTTTCTAAGAAATCTCTTCGGCCCAAAACAAACATGTTAAATCAAGCAAGCGAGATTCCTCTGCGAGCTCCTAGCCAAGTAAGCATCGGATTTCCGGAACGTGGCAATAGTGATGATAATAATGATCGTTTACGTAATCCACATTTATATCAAACACAATCCGATAAAGATTTGCCCGCAATCGACCAATGCTGCATTGGTTTGTATTGTCAAACACATCATAAATTGTTGACCGCCAAACTGAAAAATAAAGGTGTTTATATGCCCAATTTTTCCCTAAGAACAACGGATTCTTGGTATGAAGCGGCATCGAAATCTGTGTGGAACTTGATGCAACAATTAGAAATGAATGGTTCGAACATCGTAATACCGGAACAATTGATCAATATAATGCGGATACAATTGCCTAAAAAATATCCACATTATTTAACCCGACTAACATTCGTGATGGTGATTTTCCATAAAGATGGATTGTGTTATCCAACCAAAGATTCGTTTGCTTGGAACACATTGGACGAGCTGAAAAAAAGAGAAGAACTATGGGGACCAGAGCCGATCGAGGTTTTAGAATTTTTGAAGAAAATTTCTGATACGAAAGCTAAATGTGCTACAAGTCTGTCGGAATATCCGATCACCATCAACGAATACAGTCAATCGGATGCATTGAAGATAATCAACTCGCAGTGTGGCCAGTCTCAAATGAAAAGAGAATTATTGTTGAGTGCCAAATTCACTAGTGAAGAGATACAAAAGTTTTACAATGAATTCGTAATGCAATGTTTTCCATCACAATATATGACATTATTCTCATTCAAACGATTTATGGCAAAAATCAATTGGACTCAAGATGATGATATCCTTTATAAAATGATTTTCTGGTCGTTCGTGGCATCGGCCGAAGGCAGAGATCAATTCAAATGGGTTCCACATTTAACATTCGATCAATTGGTGATGGGATTGGCGGTCATGGAAGAATCGGCAGATCATCGGGGCAATTCGCTTCGTTTACGTTTGCGTTACATATTCAATTTCTATGATTTAAATCAAGATGGAAAAATCGACCAAAGCGAAATGGAAAGAATGGTGAATGATATGAGAAAGCGGGCAATATTGAATTCAAGTGAAACTAGTGTAAGCGTATCGCGCGATTTCCGGTACACACAATCGAACTTTTTGCAAAGAATGGGCGCCGAAAATAAAGCCTATATTACTTGTGAACAATTTGTCAAATGTGCCGATTCTGAACCGGATATGGAACAAGGGACAAATCCGTGGATCGCCGATTTAACCGAAATGCTTTTTCGTACAAATGTATCGCAGATTGATTTGGCCAGCGTCAAATTTGATTACAAGGTTGAGCTAGACCAAAAAAATCCATTGAAAGCATTGGTGTTGATCAATTCTTATGAAGAACCATGCGAACAATGTAGATTTACCAATTTTATTATGTGTGCACATGGTGTTCGTATCGATGAAACAGGCCTGATCAAAGGTACCATCAAGTTTGATCTAAGTCCCATGTACAAGGATACACCATTCATGAGAGAATTTGAAATAAATGATCAACAATTTTTAATAATCAACAATGAACAACATCGACTGTCCAATCTGGCCATTTCAATGTTCACCAAGAAAGATACGTTGTCCAACAGAAAAATCAATAAAGAAACTAAAACGAATATCATTGAAATTTTGAAATTAGCCAAGAATATTCTTAGAAAAGAACCATTCATCATCTATTGCATGTCGCCTTGCTATTTTATCAGCGAAATTTGGTCCAATCTCCGCGCTCTCAATGCAATCATCACATCGATCTTTAAAATGTCTCCATTTGTTAATCCGGTCAATTGTATATTCTTGGGAAATTATCTTGATCCAAATTCTTTGTACGGTGTTGAAACAATTTTGTATTTGCTATGTTTCAAAATATTGATGCCAAAAAGAATCATTTTGTTGAGAGGTAACAATGAGAGTAGGAAAAGAATCCAGAACAAAACATTCCAAAAGGATTGTTTGGAAATATTTGGCAAAGAAATCCTGAATCACATAATTGATATTTTTCAATTGATGCCATACTGTGCAGTGGTCGATGATAGCCTGTACATAGCATCGGCCGGAATACCATCGACCGAACAGCCATTGAATACTATTGTTTCATTGAATCCAAAAGAGAAAAAACCGGTCACGGAAATGAGCCAAGATATGAAACATATAGTGTATGTCCACCGCGATACTTTTGTTTTTGAAAAAACACCTTATTTTCTCAATATTATTCTGTTTGATATAGATCTGGACGATTGATAGCTTCAACATTCCGATCTAATGTTTCATTGAGCTCAAACAGTAGCAGCAAGTCAAGCGGAAAAAGCGGAAGTTCATTTAAGAAGAAGAAAAATGAAAGAAAATCGAAAAACGAAGCAACAAGTATAAATAAAACTGGTGAATCGTCTCAAAAAACAACCGTCATTGGTTTCACTAGCCAGAATCTGAGAAAATTTTTGCGAATGAACAATTTTTCTCATTTTATTAGAAGCGAACACAAAGATAAATTGCCAAAGAACCTGATCGCATTCCAACAATCAATGATCACATTGATTGGCCTTGGGCAACCATCCAAACCATCCAATCACTATAAAATCATTCAAACACAATCTGGAACTATTGCTTTGGCTAATCGTTTTACTATACGAATACTTCGTCGTTAAAAAAGAGAGGGGGAGATAAAATCCTAGATTCATAACTAAGACACAAACTCTTTCTCCGATTTATGAAAAAAAATATCAAATTAATTCTGTTCGAAAATTAAATTCGAAAATCGTTCGGTTTTCTGTTCGTTACAAATAAATTTTCCACCATTTGGAAGTTTTGATCGAAGTAGCAAGTTGAATTTCGAATTGGTTTTTATACACTGAAAGTAATCCCAATGCACAAGAATAAGAGAAAAAAGTACTCAGCTCAAAAAGAGAGCTGCGGCTGGCAGGAGTGCTGCTTTTTCTTCGGTAATCATTGGATATCTCTTAGTTTTTAATCTGGTATTCTCAACATCGGTCTGTCGGACTTTTTGTTCCAAAAAAAAACTGAAAAAAAGGATTATAATCCATTTAAGATTAGCTTTAAATCCTCGGAATTTCCGCAAAAAAATCCTCGAGCTCAACGTCATCTCGATTTACAGTGTTATTGTTTTTCGCATTTTGTTTTTATAATTGTTTTTAGAAGCTTTAATTCAGTTCAATTGCCAGCTTGTTGATTGCTTAAAATGCCTTACCAATCTAAGAATGCCAATAGCAGCAGCAGCAGCAGCAGTAGTAGTAGTGATGAATATGATGACAACTCTTCAAGTACCTCAAGCAGTTATGTTTCAATAATCGATCATATTCCTAATTCAACTTTTTTCAGGATTTTTTGATTTCGGATTTTCTACGCCTAAATCAGATCAATTTTTGTGGTTTTGAAATATGGCGGGATTCCCAATGAAAAACTATTTCAGCCAAAAATTTCGATCATTCCTGCAAAATAATTCTTTAGCTAAATATTTTCATATTCCAGGCGGCAGTTCCTATGGTGATGGAAATCCAGAAGGATTGACAGTTGAGACATTAATCAATAATATCAAAGATAATAAATATGATCATATTATCTGTATGGTGGGGGCTGGAATTTCCACATGTGAGTTATTAAATTCTTAAGTTTACAGAATATTCTTGAAATTGACAAACAACAATTTTGATGTTAAAGCTGCCGGTATTCCTGATTTTCGATCACCCGAAACGGGATTATTTCATCAATTGGAAAAATACAATTTACCTTTCCCAGAAGCAGTGTTTGATTTGCGATTCTTCAAGGTAATATAAGAAAAACCTTTTCAACTGTTTGTTTGTAAAATTAATCTGCGAAACTCTGAACAGATGAATCCTAAACCATTTTTCCATTTGGCCAAAAGTTTATTGCCAGAAAATTTCAAGCCAACACCGTGCCATTATTTCATGAGATTAATTTATGATAAAAATTTGATGCTGAGAACATACACTCAGAATATTGATTCATTGGAACGAATAGCTGGAATACCAGAGGAAAAATTGGTTGAAGCTCATGGATCATTTCACACTGGCCATTGTATAAATAGAGAGTGTGGTAAATCATATTCATTGGATTGGATGAAAGGTGAGCTTCTTATCTTGAGATGTGTTTTCAAATTCAAATTCAAATTAATTTATTGCGCACTTCATTCTGAAACAGCAATCGTTATGGACGAAAATAGAGAAAATAATGTTCCATGCTGTGAAGATTGTGGTTCCTATGTCAAACCTGATATTATCTTCTATGGAGAACAATTGCCTGAGAGATTTTATTCTCTACATCAAATGGATTTCGTTAATTGCGATCTTTTGATCATAATGGGTACATCTTTAACCGTACAACCATTCGCCAGTTTGATCCATTTGGTTCGATCTAATGTTCCCCGTTTGATTATCAACAAAACAAAACCTGAAGGCATTGATCGCCGAGAATTCGTTACCAATCGTGATGTGTTCATCAAATCTGATACAGATGAAGCTTGTTATAAACTGGCAGATCAGCTTGGTTGGCGCGATCAACTTGACCGATTGATAGATGGTGATCCAAAATGAATCCTTAATAGATTTTAAATGTTTGTTTTCGACCTTGATTTTTATACTGTTTATTACTCGGTTACGTTTTTAATATATTGATGTTCAATAAAATCTGCAAAATCCTAAGCAAGTGATGCCCAACCCTATATGCTTACACGAAGGAGGTTCCGTTCTCTCTGGGCATTGCCAAATTTCTCAAAATATGACTTACCATTTTTTTCTTCGAAGGTGGCTCTGACCATCTTGTAAAGAGGATTCTGACGACAGATGGCTCTTCTGTGCATGTAGGATCAAATAATTCAGTTTTTAAGTAACACGTGCTCTGTTTTTGCTTGATCACCTTTTTTTTCAACTTGGAACCACATTCTACATTCTCGATCCCTGTGCAACCATGGCCGACAAACAATCTGAATCAGATGAGCGTTTTGCTAAAGTTTACCAAGATCCTAGATTCCGTACGTTGAGGAAGAAAGATAAAAAATTGAAAATCGATCAACGTTTCAAAAGCATGTTCACCGAGGATAAATTCACTTTGAAATATTCTTTGGATAAACGAGGAAGATCACGGAAACATTTGATTGCTGAAGATTATAAAAAGTTTTACCGACTAGAAGATGATGAATCAAATCTTAATAGAAAAGATGTCAAACCAGAGGAAAATGATGATGTGACAAGCGATGAAAAAAAAGAGGTGATGCAACAAAATCAACCGAATAGTGCAAAGCTGTCTCATAAATTTGGCTATCACCGAGGTTTAATAGCCAAACCTGATGATTCTGATGTTGAAGAATCGGAAAAAAGCAGTAGTAGCAGTAGTAGTAGCGAATCGGAAGATGAAGAAGAAGAAGAGGATTTGGAACATGATTGGGGTGAATTGGACAAAGACGCCCAACATATTGATCATTCCACACATCGAATCGCCATCTGTAATGCTGATTGGGATCGTATCAATGCTCAGGATTTATATGTCCTTGTGAATTCTTTTAAACCGTCTACCGGTAGCATCAACAGTATCCGTGTCTATTATTCGAAATTCGGCGAAGAAAGATTGAAAGTAGAAGAAGAGAAAGGTCCTTCACAATTCATATTTGGAAAACCCAGCAACATAACTACCATAGACAATAATGATGAAGAAGAGGATGAGCAATCAGAATTGAATTCGGATTTAGATCAAGATGAAAGTGACAGTGGTAATGACAGTGCTGATGATAAGGATCCAGAATCTGTTGAAAAATTAAGAAAATACCAATTAGAAAGATTAAAATATTTCTATGCCGTGATCGAGTGCAATAGCTCGGATTGTGCCGAAGTTATCTATAAAGAATTAGATGGCCTGGAATATGAGAGTAGTTCAACCACATTGGACATTAGATTCGTGCCGGACGATATGAGTTTTGATGATGTTAAATTGAAAGAAGAATGTTGCTCGATGCCAGGACCAATGTACAAAGCTCCCTCGTTCACCAATGCAGCTTTGCAACAGAGTAACGTAAAAATCACTTGGGATGAAACGGATCCTAGACGAAAAGATGCTTTCAATAAAGCTTTCGATGAGGATAATGAAGACGATATAAAAGCTTATTTGGCATCCTCATCGGACAGTGATGAAGATGTAGTGTTACCGGATAATGATCAGGAAGAAACAGTGAAGGAGGAAGATACGATAAACGATACCGATAAAATTAACAAATATAAAAAATTAATCGCATCATTAGATGATGAGGATGAAAATGACGATTATGATATGAAAGTTAGCTGGGAGCCCAAACTCAAGTCTAACACCAAAGATCTATTGACCAAACGTGATTCCAATGTTGAAGACCATCTAATCGATGAATCTGATGATGATAATGACACTGATTTGTCTTCAGATAACAGATCAATCAAAAATATCGAAAAAAGTAATAATAAATCAAAACCTATCAGAAACGAGGCTGCGGAAGAAATTTTTGAATCCAAGGATGCCCGCGATTTGGAACTGCTTATGATGGATGTTGAAAATGACAGTGAAAAAAAGAAACATTTCAATTATAAAGAAATCGTCGAAAACTTCAAGAAAAACAAGCAAAGCAGCGATCACGAGGTTGAAGATGATGGCTTTAAGGTATTTTTTCAACATAAAATTATGTTTTTTGGCTAATTTTATTCTTTTTTATTCAGTTTGATCCCAATGATTCTCGCTTCAAATCCATATACGATTCGCATCTGTTCAATATTGATCAATCGGATCCAAATTTTAAACGAACCAAAGCTTTTGAGGAGGTACTGAAAAAACAAAAGCAAAAAGCAAATCGAATGATTGCAGATGAACACTTGTATCCAGATCGACCGATTAGAGGAGATAAAAATACAACATCCGATAATTCTAAATTGAATTCTTTGGTTCGAAAAGTGAAAAACAAGATCGGTGAACGATTCAACGATAATGGCATTAGTAATCATAAGAAGACGAACAAATTAAAAAGTAACAAATTCAATCCCAACAAAAAATTCCGCCGCTAGTGCTTTCGGACAGGCGATCAACACATTTAATCTAATTATATAGCTTGAAATTTCTGTACAGTTATTTGGGTAAATAATAAATTTGCTAATATCATACTTATTGGGCCATTATTTCTTGAGGGTGTTCTTTTTGTCTTCTTTCCCAAATGAGACGATGTTTTTGTTTCATAAATGCATCGATCACCGTTGCGTATGGGCCAATTTCACCATCTTAGAATGTTATAAATGAATAAAAATGTTTTAAAATAAAAAATTAATACACATTAGTTACATTTGATGAAAAAATTGATTTCCGATTGGCGTAGATCTTCTTTTTCTTTCAAACAAATCTTGTCAAGATCGTGATATTCATTGACGATTCTTTCATAATACGAGCATCGAAAATAGCGTTGTTTGAGAATTTTCAATATCTCTAGATCAACTTTTCTGGATTCAAAGTCGGTGAATAATCGGTTTTTAAAATCATGTAATGATGTTAATCCTTACTTGTTACGAAGAAATGCTGATTGAGCCTCATAGACACAGGCAAAATCATCTGTATAACATTCGTTTATACTTGGCACTTGGCGAAATTTCTTATGGTAATATGGATATGAAGGACCTCGAAATCTGTCAGAAACGTTTACTGTAACATCGAAATGTTAAGATGATTAAAACAAATACCAAAATCAATTAACCTTTAAACCAAGTCACGGGGCCATCGACAATTTTAAATACAACTCTTGCAAACTTGACGATGGGACTTTGTACTTGATCCTCCAATGGTATCATGCCAAACGCATTTACCTGAGGCATTTTTCTATCGTTGTTCGAAGATTGTTCTTGGGCAGGCATCTTGGATCGACTTCGAACCCACAAAGTGAGGTAAATTTATGAGGCCGATCGAACACACAACAAAAAAAGGTAAACACTACAGTGACCTTATTGAACATACAATGTGCTTGGTGATGGGCGACTAACATCGATCATCAGTTTTTCATTGCAACCGCACAATGAAAAATTAGCGCTCTGTCAATTGATTGTTTTGCCGGATTCAAGTAAATTTGGCTATTAGTAAAGATTTAGCTACTGATCCACCAACAATGGCTCAGATAATTTTAGAGATACAGACCAATGATGATGAAAATTTAATTGAACGAAGATTTCCATCGGAAATGACCATCTTGGAACTTAAAAATCGTTTAGAATTGATCACCGGTGCCTTAGCCTCAAGCATGCAGCTAATATTTCGTGATACATCAGGCAACTTGATTGGTAATGGTGAAGATTTCAAAAAACTTGAAGATTATTTGATCCCGGGGGCTGAACATCGTCTTCGTTTGCATGTCAAAGATCCGAAAGCTGTGAAATTGGATGATTTATCCGATGTTCCCAAATATGAAATGAAAGATGAAGAGTATAGTAAAAGAAGCGATTCCTTAAGACAATTCAAAATGAAAAATAGATTAGGGCGATTCGCCAACGCTGGTGATGATGAAGAGAAGGGCAATAATGAATCCAACATTAAGGTTGGAGATCGGTGTGAAGTGACCGTTAAAAACATGCCACCCAGACGAGGAAAAGTTATGTACGTTGGTAAATTAGGAAACTTGCCCGGTACTTTTGTGGGCGTTAGATATGATGAACCTTGGGGTAAAAATGACGGTACATTCGAAAATCACAGGTATCAAATTATCAAATTTATTATATTTAAATTTTTAAAACAAATCTCATTTAACTACAATACAGATACTTTGAATGTCCACCAAATTATGGAAGTTTTGTTAAAACTCAGAATGTTAAGGTTGGAGATTATCCTGAAGTTGAGGTTAATTTTGATGATTAATCAATAAATATGGATCAAAGATCGAAGATGCATTCATCATTCTTTTCATTCCTTTTTAATACAAATTTAAAAAAAATTCTTACTTAAACACTTAAAATTCAATTCAATATTCACACATTTATATAGAATAAATGAATTTATCAATCATTCAGAGTTTTATTGATCACCACTCTGAGCAAATGTTCCTTCAGGAAGATCGACAAGCTTGTAGAATGGAATTTTCCTGCTATCCAACTCACTCTGAGTGTATGATAATAATTTCAACAATAAAGCCAATTTAGGTGGAGGCATTCCGTTCCTACCACAATGTTCTATGAGAAGTGTTTCATTGATTCGAGATGCCAAATATTGTCGATGAGCCGGTTTCAATAGATCAGCATATGGAGAGTTTTCCGGATTTTCAAACGATAACAATGATAGCGTGCGTTCCAGTTCATTCAAATGCAGATAACTATTGTAGACAGCCAGTTGTCCTTGGGCGAATTCTAAAGCTTTTTCAACTTCATGCATTCTGATCAATTCAATCAACTGTTGTTGCTGAATTGGTTCAAAATGAATATCGGGAAATAAAAGCGGGTCACTAAAAAAGTTGCAAAAATGATTTAAAATAAACAAACTTGTATTTGAAAATAAAGCTGTCTATCGTTGTCAATCAGTTCGGGATAGTAGGCGTTGATCAATTCAAATGCTTTTTCTATTTTTCCATTTTCGATAGCGCCACGAACCGCTATTCTACGATCAATCTGTTCATCGGTTTCTTCATTTTTAATTTCTTGTTCAATGTTGGCTTCTGTTTTGAAACGTTGTGCTGCTTCTTTGAAGCCTTCCGAGATAAGATATTCCATTATTAAATAATTGATATCTTGTCTTTTTATGTACATCTTGCTGATATCTGCAAGCCATTCATTCATGTCAGACATTTTCGGATATTTGAAAATAATTAATTCGCTAAAAACAATACCAATCAAAAAATAATAATACGATGTAAACAACTTTAAACGAGTTTAACTATCGAGTCTATCGATGGTTCACTATCGATACCGTACTTTTAAATTTTAAAAATTCGGCAAGGAAAATACATAACGCACATAGTGCACTAAAAATGAACCTATAGAATAAAGAGAAGTACCTTATAGGGTCAAATTTTGATTTTCATTTCCATTACGCAAAAGCTCGCTAGTTGATTGGTTAGTTTTCAAGCAATTAGCAAGCGACAAATTTGTCCGTGCTTAATACCCCCAAGTGTGTCCAGTGTGTTAGAGGTAGCGGAGCCAGCAAATTGTATTGCAACAGTGCAACATGCATTTATAATAGACAAACCAAGACTGCGCGTCTTAGACCGGCGCCAGAACTTCGATTGTTTGTTTCAAAGCTTTATTGTCCCCTTGAACATCTGCTAGGCAATTTTCTTTAGGATGGCCAGAAGACGAGACAAGGATTTTTTTTTGCTTTTTTATCATAATACCACATTCTTTTTATAAATTTTGTACAATTAGACATTCTTGCACTCTTATGTCGAACTCTTATGGATACTAAGAGCAACAAAAACGCAATTAGAATAATACAAAACAGCCTAGCAAAAACGGTGCAAAAACGCTATCAACTACCAAATAGTCAACTACATAATTGGAAACGATATTCAACTAGATTGTATCCAGAAATCGTACACAGAATTTCCAAGTTTAACCTGAGGATAGCCACCAGATTAATTAGATTAGATTAGATTAGATTAGATTAATTTATTTGGTTGAATCATTTTGATTCTATTCAGTATTCGTAAGATATTAAGATCACCATCATCGTTTTTGTATAGATACCTTATGTCCGCCAGAAAACCAAACTGCCAGAAAAAACCGCGGACAATCGTTAACTTTAAGTTTGTTGCACTTTCACCTTTTGCCTGTTGATTACGTGCTGCATGGCCAATGTCGTTTTCGCAAACGTTGCTTTGCTTGGGGCTTGCCAGCAGACACAAAATAATCCTTTAACGCAAGCTGTGTGGCAGGCTTCGTCTTTTCTTTAATCTCCTTGTCGCCAGCATTGTTCGGTGTTTATTACGGTCGCCAGTATTGTTCGGTGTTCATTACGGTCGAAGCACTGTTCACTGTAAGAAATAAAGGGAAAAACCTTTTAATTTTTTCTGCCCGCGGCTTATAATTTCATTGAAAGGGAATAAGATAAAGGATTTAAAAAACATGAAACAGTTGGAAGCTGAATTAAGAATCGTCGATTCGTATTCTAAAACCATAGCAATGGTCAACATTGGTCACTGTTTGTTCCGCAAATAACTTCCATCCCCATCTTTCTGTCTGCCACATTGTGTATTTTGTATCTTTTAATGTATGTTGGAAGTTTTTTTTTGAGAACGAAAACATATAAAAAGACGATTTTTAAGCATGGACAAATTCATTACTGACTTCTTGTCTGAACCATCACCATCTAAGTCAAGAAATGGACCAACTCAACAACCAAGATTTCGCAATTTTTCAATGCAATGGACAACGGATCTTCCGACCGGTCGATCCATCGTTTTTGACTTCCTCATTGTATGAGGATGTCAAAAACCACGAAATCTTCATCGATTGTTTGCCGAATGATGTCCTCGAAGAGGACTTATTGCCATTTCTTTGTAGGATCGGCCAGGTCTTACAAATCCGTTTTATTATGTCCTTCAGCGGAAGGACCAAAGGCCAAGCCTTTGTCGTATTTGAAGAGATTGGCCAGGCATATCGTGCCGTAGAAGAGTTGAATGGCCAATTTATCAAACTTGAAGCCCGGCCAATCAAAGTGCGATTTTCGGTGAACAACCGAAGATTACATATTAAAAATATTCCCTTCAACATCGAAGCCGGTGAAGTTTCAAACCATTTGAATTTAATTGGTTTGATAAATGTGAAAACTTTCAACTCCTCGGACAACAATCCTTTTCTGAAGGAGGCAATCATAAGTTTTGAAAGTCATCAATTAGCTTCGAGCGCCAGAAGGTTGTTTGAAGCGGGGTATATCACCATCCAAGGCTCAACCTTGGTGGCTCATTGGGCTAAACCCAAAGATGTAAGTGCAATTTGATTGATTGCTTGACCTAACTGTTTGTATCGTATAATTAATATCTCATTGTTGTCTTCTGATCCAGTTTCAAACATTGTTCGTATCATTCGAAAAAGCAGTCGATGAGCAAACAATCCGGAATTTCTTTGAAGGTAATAATATCCTGATCCAAAAAATCAACTATCATCGGATCACCAAAGATGGTGGATTGAATGTTTTTATCAAATACAAGACATTCGAAATGGCCAATACAGTTAAAAAATTCTACAATGGCTGCCATTTTCCGATCCCGATTGGAAATGGAATTTACATCAACAAAGTAGCCTGGCCAGATCGAAAGTCTATTTAAAATTATCGTACAGTCACTATCCATCTTTGATATATTTTATTCTTTGATATCTATTCATTTCGAATTGTAATTTTTTTATGTACCTTATTTTTATTTCGAATAAAAAATATATTTTTATTTTATCAAAAATAGTGATTAAGCAGTTTGAAAAAAGAATAGATCAATGATTTTTCAATGATTTCAAATAACATTAGACAATTAGCGAAAAACCAATGTTATCAAACAAATGACATTGAGCTAAACTCATGGAATGGTAACTTCTTCCAACAGTGCTTTGGCTGCTTGGAATGTTTCATCATCGGCCAAATCCTCTTGGGCTGCCTGTAAAAAAAATTTAACACCATTTAAATGTGTCCTAAATCATAAAGTTTTCTCCTTAACGAACTTCAACCAAATTTTTAAGATCATTGTATGCTGCTGTGATCCGTTTCTGGCAATCAGGCAGAAGCATAACGGTTTCATTTATTACTTCTTGCTAATCACATTGAATAATTTGAACAAACTATCAGTTTTTTTTTTTAATAAAAACCCTAATCCTAATCCGACCTGTTTATTGATTTCGTGTTCATCTTTGTTCTGTTCTCGCATTAAATTCAGTCTTTCTTTTTCTCGTTCCAATTCTTTTTCATAAGCTTGTTTTTCTTTGAGAGTTCTACGAAAAACCGATGAAAAATATAAAATTATCAAATACAGCCAATTCTTTTTATTAAATATACCTTTTCAGAACACCAGTTCGGATTCTAAGCTGATTGATTCTTGGATCAGTCATTTTTCAAGGTGGTTTGCTCTGATTTGCTAAATTTCTTTCCTAATGTTTTCCGTTTGATTAGACAAATGTGTTTGTTTACTTGTTCCCTTGACAACGGTTACCACCGCAAAAATCACGTGGTTTTGATAAACCGTGTCGGAAAAACTGCTCCGCTTTTCTGTCCGGAATAATTCCCAGGAACTTTTTTTTTAAATTGAAATTCTTTTGGAATCATTATCAATATTGTCGTGATAAAACAAAATTTTAGAAAGTGATATCATTCGAATCTTTTCAACAACTTTTTATACAATTGAATCAATTAAAATCGTGGTGTAATATGAGAGATGATTATTAAAATTAATGGTGAAAAAAAAATCCTTTTTCCATGATTATTGAATACTATAATTTTTTTTTATTCTTCCTCTACGGCTCCCGCCGATTGAATCTTTTTATTAAAGACGTTATTTACCAATGATCATTACTGGTCCTGATCTCCTCCTACCATATATAAAGCTGTTGTTTATTTATTGTTTATTTAACGACACAAGATGTTACAAAAAAAATTAAAATATCTCAAAACTTATTATTTTTCTTCTTTTTCTTTTTGGTCTGGTCTTCATCTGATTGTTCGATTGGCTCTTCTATTTCTTTTCCTTCTTCTTGTTTTTCTTGTTCTTCTTCTGTTTCAAAAGTTTTCCGTTTGTTCTGTGGCACAAACGTCGAGTCGGCTCCATCTTTATAGACCATTATTTTGGAATCATTGTGAAATTTCATTGGTTTTGTTTGCTGTTTTCCTGAACTGATTCTACGAATGTTTCCCTGTTCCAAAAATTTCAACTGTTGTTCTAATTTTGCACGATTCTGCAAACCCAATTCATTGGTAGATTCTTCTCCAAGCGCATCAACACGAATCGCTAAAGCAGCTTTGGCAGCCAACATGCGAGACATTTTACCTTTGATCTGGGTGTTGGCTTGTGTAATCAATTGTGCATGATAAATCAAACCATATTTAGGTGTATTATGTCTAGTTTTCAATGCTCGAAATAATGCTTTCTCGGCGCCCAATATTTGCACAGTGGATGCTGGATGTTTAGCTAAATTGAGCAATGATCCAGCATGGGAAATAAGTCTGGCTCCTACCAATTCTCCTACAAGGATGGTCAAATTTGGTGCCACTGCCATCATTCTATTCTTAAGATATTCTAATAACTGGGAACGATATTCATGCAAATCTAGACAGTTTCGGCATAAAGCCAAAATATTTTCCAAATCTTCATCCGCTATTTCCGTTCCCATTGATATTTCAGCCATTTCTTTGATTTGCGCTTCAACATCTTCTGGTACGATCTCAGACAAATCTACCTTGCAAGCATTGGTTCTCATTCCAATGGCCAATACAATTTTGATATAAGCAACATTATCGGTCACTATTTTGGATAGTTCAGGAAAATGCCAACCATACCATTCTTTGGCCCGCATTATATAATTATTCAATTCTTTATCAAGATCATCCAAAAGAGCTGAATTGGGTTAAAAAATCTGTTAAACAGTTTGCAAAACTTGGATATGAATGATCCTACTTACAAATAGCTTGAATAATCATGGTATCCACTTTATCCGGACTAAATTTCAATTTGTAACGGCCCAAGCTGGAAAAATTGAAACATTATTATTAGATGAAAAATTGAAAAAAAACAATATTTGAAAGAAAATAATAAAATGATTCAGTGGTAGTGACGTGTCATCTTTGAATTATATCAGTGAAAATATTTGTTTATGCATCATGAAATCAATAGATTTTTTGGCCGGATTGAATGAACCAAACTCACTTGTGACTTAAACCAAGCTGCATGGCAACTTCTTCTTGCTCGCTCCAATCTGGAACCAACTCAGATAAATGAACACGAATGCATGACATCAATTCTTGTATAGCGCTGCTAGTGACACAAGGAATTTCGAGCTTTTCTTTGATGGCAGTGGCCAATTTAACATCGGCGACAGCCAATGTTTCATCAGAATATTCGGGCAATATTTTTTTCGTAAGAAATTTCTTCAAACGTTTGCCAAGTTTTCCTTCAATCAAAGCTGTAGTAGATGCCAAAGCATCAGTGGCATCTTTGAATTTTTGATTCGCTTCGAAAGACAACAATTTTGTTGCTTTTTTGGCGCTTTGGAATTCTTTGAACAAACTGTCCGGTTTGCTAAGTTTGTCTTCATCATTGACCTACCAAATGATTGGAATGAAATAATTTACTGTCGAAATTATACTTTTGAAAAAATTCATTTTCTAACCTTAAAAACATAAAAACCAGACGAAGATTCGAAGAGGATCAACATGATTGAAGACAAAAAATGAATTGCTTTAAAAATTTTCCAATCACACGTGATTCAAATAATGGCTGGCTTTGAGCTTTGAGAAAGCATGCTTGCGACTTGCCATTTTTGTAATCGATTATTACTATCGATTATCGATATCGATTGTTTTTTATAAAAAAAAACCTTGGTCACCGAAAACAAAACCAGATGGCGCTGTTTAATTTTTTTTTCAAATTTAAAATTTCACATTTTATTAGCTGAATTGATCAGGGGCTACAAAAGAGCAATTTTTTTATCGGTTGATGGAAAATTCCAAATTGAAACACAAAATAATGAATAAATGATCCCATTTGTTTGATGGGGAGTCTGGGAATTGAACGGTTGTTTGGGGAACCATATTATTGACCATAACTTTTCCATCAATTTACTTTATCTTGGATCTTTTAGTGAAATACCATGAACAAACTATGGAAAATGGTGCATAATTTAGTTTCTGATCAAAACGGTCCAAGATAGGGCCCAGCAATATCGATTTCGGAACTATGCTCCTAATCATTATAGCTGTCATCGAAAGAAGAACGAAACAAAACAGGAAGAAAGCGACCGATCAATAATTGATGTTCTGCGAGAATAAGTACCGAAGATAGATGGGGAGACAAGCCAGGCGGTACACGAGGCGCTTCCCCTGAACAATATTCTTCATCAAATCATATAACTTCACAAGAATAAAACTATTTTGATCGTGAAAAAAAAAAACAAAGAACGCAAAAAAAGTTCGCTTATTCTTTCTCTTGGCTTCTCTTCATACTGGATCGTAAAAAAGCTATCATCAATATAAATTTGACTTCTATGTACTACACATACACACATCAAAACCATCTACTACTGTTGATGTGTGTTGGTCACGCCGCAATTAAACATCAATAAAGACATTCTTCTTGGGCCGCGCGCGTCAGAGAGAGAGAGAGAGAGAGAGAGAGAGACACACACGAGCTCTAATACGAATAAACGACAACGATCCTTGTAAATGCGTTTCCCTTTGTTTTGGGATTGATTTGCCGCGCACCAGATCAGCACCAGTTCCCATATTAAATTATATTCCTTTATAGCGATGAAGAATAATAATAATCAAACATTTGAAAGAGCTGAAGCTGTGGAGAGAAATGGAGAGATGAGAATTTTTTCTCCAACAAACAACATGGTCATTTGGGGTTGCATATAAGATTATATAATATTATAAAAAAACAACAACAACTAGATTGAGGCATATATTATTCAAGAAAGAAAACACTTAGACCATCATCATGGACACACCATTGTTGTTAGCTGTTTTCGTTGTTTGATTATCCAGAAAAGGAAAAGCCATAAAATAAGAAGCAACCAAAACCAGAGCAAATGTTCAAAGCTAAAGAAGAGAATGGAGAGCGGATAGGAAAGAAGAAAAAGAAGAAGAAGAAGAAGAAGATCGCACTCCCCCTTAACAACAATAACCATTGGAATAGATCATCAGAATTGCTGCCATTCTTGTAGTAATGATGGAACATTTATAGTTTGAGCGTTAAACGTTTTGATGTTTATAGTGTCGAATCGATTGGAGCCAGACTCTATTTTCCAATCGGTTCGCGCATAAAGATGAGAATCAGAGTCGGAGCGTGTTTGGCCAAGTTATGGGTCTCAGCTTTCCCAGAAACATGAAAAAAACATGGAAAACAACAAAACAGTGCTATGGCGGTATGGTGGTATGGTATCAAGAATTTAGTATTTAGTTATGGATCAAAAGAGTAAATCGTGAATGAAACCAGTACTCGGCTAATTAGGAATAATGGAACAATCTCTATACAAAAATATTTTTGACCACAATGGCAATGAGTTCCAACAGGATTCTCTATTCAACAATCACAATGTACTTTCTTTTTGTGGTCAATTAAATCCAATTCTTTGATTTGGTTTGCTCATATCCAACTCTCGTTCCAAGAGAATAGATGAATGACAATCATTCAAAGTGGTGGCCTGTCCAAAAGTGCCAAGTATCACTAAATGGGCTATTTAGGTCATCTAATTTATGTTAAATTTCGGCGAAGACAACATTGCCACGCGTTGGCTTGCTTGCTTGCTCGCTCGCTCGCTCGCGTTGACATGGCACACCAAACATCAAGAGTGTGGCAGGGACCAAGTCGAATGTCAAAACAGAACAAAATTTATTGCCATCGGTCCTATCGGATGACTACCACCAACAAAGCTAGCCAGAATTATGGTCACCCTTCACCATAACCATCAAACAATCCCGTGTTTGACGTTACCATTCCAGTATCATCACCATTAGTCGTGTGTGTGTGTGTGTGTGTGTCATTGAAACTCAATCACATTGAACAATGTCAATGGCGTTCCTTTCTTTGTTCCAATATGATCAATTAATAGCTTGATTTTGATTACTGGCGGGAAGAGACCTAGCTATATGGTTTTCTAAAATAGATCAATCAGCTACATTATAATTTGAAACAAGATTGAAATGTCAACATGTTTCAAACCATCATCATCGCGGGCTTTCCCCAAAAGTAAGGGGCCCGATCGCGCAAACACACGCACACACGAACATGTGGCAACCTAATTGGTACCAAGGGTTTTGTGTTTCGGTGTCGTAATATTGTGTCGTTGAGCAACATACACACATACAGGCAAACAACACATTGACCTCACACCGAGATTATATTTTCAAAAAGAAAAAAGAATTCAAACTATCCCAAACACCTGATTTTGTTGAAGACTTATACTCGTGCAAGCTAAGGCCACTTGCTGCCACACCAATAACTTTTGGGACTTGTGAAGAGACTTTCTCAATTTTTTCTCTGTCTCTCTCTCTGGCTCGTGTATATGGAACTTGTCAGAAGGTTGCGCTATATTCTTCTTACAATGTAATCAATTAGAGATTGATTACAATAAGAGTTTTATATATTAGCTTTTTGATTTTCCATACTATTTAGGTGATGGCGTGCGCAGGTGTGTGTGTGTGCGTACATTATATTTTGAGGCCGGTTTGAGGCGGGCTATGCGCAGCAGCCCAACTCAATTCCATTCTATTCATATAATCATCGCTCATTTATTTCCCGCCAAATCTGCCAGTGAATTAATGTTGTCCCCGATCCAAAAAGATGAAGCTTTCATCAGGTTCGATCAGAGCAGACCGAGCAGCAAAATTATCCAATGAATACGGTGCAACTGTGGTTCCCCAATCTATTGCAGCCTAAATCGGATTCACGGATCTTTGTCATTAATTATGCGTTAAAGGCACCAGGCCAGGGAAAAATGACAAACGGAATAAAAATTGTAGGCTATGGTGGATCAATACTGATGGATACTAGGATACTGAGCTAGGGCTGGTGTCGTTGTTGTTATTGTTGTTGTTGCTGGATGGTTGTGTTAACAAGCTTAATCCTGAACTACATGCTAAGCTTGATGGTGAATAGAGTGAAACTGTTTGAATGCCATTTAGATGGTAAGTAGAATCTGATGTTACATGACAAATTGATTAAGCTTTGGCCAATGGTGGTGTTGGTGGTGGTGTTGGTGTATATTCTTCTTATTTTGGGGAGAAACAAAAACAGAAAAGCAAAAACAACAGCAAAACATACACTTGCCAACAATTGGCAACCATGGCCAATTCTGTATGTTCCATCAAATTGGTCTCAGTTGGAGATTAGTTACACTTTATTTGATGGTGATATTCTTTCGGTAGTTCGGTGTTCTCACTTGGTCGGGTCGTTGATTAATTAAACTCTTTGTTGTTGTTGTTGTTGTTGTCCAACAATTTTAATTAAATTCATCTGCGCTTCCCCAAACAGCTTGTGGATCCAACAATGTTGGTTATGGTGTTATCCACCATAGCTTGTCATCGTTGTTGAAAGAGCCCAAGAACCATATAATTGGTTTTAAATATGACTTTTGATGAATATATTGCTCTTGCTGTATCTTTGTGTGTGTGTGGGTCGAATCTTTGGACAATTTGTACTCTAAAAGAAAAGAAACAACAGCGACCAAAATACTAAATTGCGTATATTGGTGCCACGACGACGACGACAACGACGTCTTCGATCTTGCTAAAATGTTCTTCTTGTTGGTGGCGGTGCCGGTTACACGATTATCTTTTGCCCAATAAAACTTTGGGTAATTTGGGTTTTTATTTGGCCCAAACGGGTGATATGGCGCACACACACACACACACACTAGTTCGCGCGAACAGATTGAACCAGACTGTTTGGATCGGACAACAACAACGAAAAACATTTTTTTCTTTATACCTTCTGGCAGGGATAGCGCTCTAAATGATTGTCCTAAGTGATTGCTTTATAATTTGAGCCTTATGGTCCACCCAATGGTGGATGATGATGGAGCTCAAGCAACCAGAGCTCAAGAACCAGTATTATACAATTACAAAAATTGAACACTTTTGTGCCACAATAAACGAGCCCATTTCTTCTGGACCTTGGTTTTATGATACGCTTTCAAAATGGCCATGGTCGTAGCGAAAGGATATCATCATGATGATAATAATAATAATAATAATAATGGACACAAGACTAGCCGGCGCTTTCTTTTTTTGTTTTATTCTACAATGATAATTGTTACATCTGGACCACACGGTTGATTCCTGGAACCCTAATAATAATGTATTGGGATAGTGTGCAGAATAGAATTAATTCTAAGAAGTCAAATTTATTTGGATGAGATTTGATTCGGCGAAAAACTATTTGGAAAATTGATTTCTAGCTTGAAACCCTCACGGGCACTCTCTTTGATCTTTCAGGATAATTGATCCAATATAAATTAGATTAATTTTTCAATTCAAACGATAACATTATCGGGCTTTGTAATGGTGGTACACTTCAGGCTTCTATTTTATGATCGGCGGCCGCCGCGCGCGCAATAATATGGCCAATTTTTTTTCAACAAATAAAATTACATTGATTAGTGATTCCTCAAGGAAAACAAACAAGATTGCAAAATGGAGGAAAAACCATGAACAAGAAGAAAAAGAAGAAGAAGAAGAAGAAGAAGAAAACCGACAACATGACGACACCGACAATTACAATTAGAAATTACAATTCACAATGTCTCGCACCTAAGACTTGGGTGCCTGGCCAGCACGTTAACACCAACACAAGAAAATGGCCTCTGGTCTCTTTCGGGTCCATGTCTGTTGGTGTGTTTGACAATTTGCCGATTGTCTCTCTCTCTCTCTCTCTCTTTCTCGCTTTTTCTTTAAATTTTTTGCCGCCAACAACAACAACAACAACAAACAATGATAATGACAATAATTATAAATTGTTTTATTTTGCCAATCTATTAATTAGTCATTTGAGCATTGGCCAATTATGGAGACCATTTTATTATTATTGTTGATTGGCGGATTCTCACACACCTTGTAGTCGGCGGCCGCCTTCGTGGAACTTGCCGCTTTGAACTATTGGTGCTTGGATTCTTGGAATTAAACTATTTATTAATATCAGAAAACCCAGAAACCCTAGATGTTATTACAATCAATGATTCAAATAATTGATTGATTGCGTTTCGGTTTGTTCAGAGCATTCCATCTATCCCTGTATAATAAGCTCCGTTTGAGGCTGGTATCGGAATCTAATTGGAATATTATTGAAATTCCGAACACAATGGCAACACAACATGATTTTTCTCTCATTTTGTCAATCAATACAGCATGATCGTGGTAGTAAAAATAAAATGGAGGCTAATGTAGATTTATATTGACAGCATATATACACACCCATGCACACACACACACCAGCAGCAGCAGCAGCAGCAGAATCATTGGTGTACAATTATTTTGTACCACCAACAAGAACCGAGCACCCAGATTGTAATAAATATAAATCCCAAGATATATAACACCAGGCCATCGACATCACCACCATCACCATCACCACCACCATCATCATCATCATCATCATCATCATGGCCAAGAAACAAAAGATGGGGATCACGGGGGAGTGCATGATTATCACCGCAATAAGAATAAGAATTCTCTCTTTAGCCAGCCTAACAACAATGTCTATGTTTGATGTTCTTTCTTTTTCTTCTTCTTCTTCTTCTTCTTTGGCGGCCAATGTCCAAAACCTATTCTTGATTATTATAACTTGCACTGTATGTGCATACAGCAACAGCGATTTCAGTGTCGGACAGTGTGGCACACACATACAAATAAATTTTTAAAAAAAAAGGAGAGTAATAATGCGCAATAATATTGATTGTATGCGTGTATGTGTGTGTGCGCGCACGCTTGAAGATCGAGAGACCAACACCATTTTGGTTGAATCGACCAGCCAACCAAAAACTTGACTTCCCACTATTCGCCATGCATTTAGATGTTTGCAGGCGGAGCAAAATGCAGAACGCTCCGCCAATATAACAGATTGAAGGCATGCACATATTGTAGTACTTTGGCAAGCCAACGACCACACTGGAAAGTGGCCTGGCTGTGTGCATGAATGAATGGCATGAACCAGCCAATGAATGAATGCGCGCCAACAATGAAAACAACCAATGACGATATAGTCTTTCAATAGTTATTGCTGATGATGCGCAGAAGTGTGCCTGTGCTAGTGCTAGTGCGAGTGCATATGTATGCAGCTTCGGCCTTAACAGCCATTAATGCTAGATCCAAGTATTTAAATTCGCCGAACATTTGACCATTTCTATATGTTTTCAGAATTGATCGTTTCATTTGGAAATCGGTTTCCGTACTTACTACCATCATCATCATCATAATCATCATAATCATCATCATTGTTGTCGTTGTAGTTGTCGCGGAAATTAGCAGCGTTTTTCCAATTTGAAATATTCACCGTAGTTTGTCGCAAATTCAAGAATTCTAATGCATCTAATACAATCAAATAATACAACAACAAAACAATTGGTTGTTTCCACCACCAGCAGCACCACCAGCACCAATCATAATCGCCATCATCATCCGCAACAAATTGGCCACCATTCACATCAATCTTCGATCATGATGAACCATCCTCATCCTCTCCAACATCATCACCACCATCAGCCACATTTACTAATTGATCCAAATCATCATCATCATCATAATCATCGTTTGGAACAATCATTGGAAACGACAACAACATTCCCATCGATGAAGACCAATCATCATCGTTCATCAAGCATGAAAAGAAACATTTCACTTGTTAAATTTGATAACGGTATTGTCCACCATCACCATGTTCAACATGAACATTCTGATTTTAAATTGGATCCATCATCACCACCTTTACGTCAGCCAACATCAAAATCACTTAATAACAATCACAATCATTCAGTATTGAACCATTCTACTACGCCGACCAAAAAGCATAAATGTAAGTTCACATTATCATAAACAAATTGGTCGAATCGGTATGGATCAATGGTGATTGTGTTCCTGTTGATGATGATAATGATGTTTTCATGGCATTTCATCTTTTGATCTTTGGTAAAAGGTGTTAGAATCTAATTCATTAGTATTCCCGCTCTCTCTCTCTCTCTTGGCACTTTTCAACTTGATGAAAGCTAGTTGCGACATAGCGATGATGATAAGGATGATGATGGGGAGGAGTAGGAGGAGATTCAATGTTTTGCAAATAGCAGATCAATAAAAGGAGGCCGGTACAGATTTGTTGCTCCTCCTCGGCTTATTGGCTCTCCACCAATCATATTAATAATAACAGCAATAATGAATCATTCATATTCATTTGATTATTCAAATGAATCCAGTTGAGAGCATCCCTTTTTTTTCATTTATTACAAAAAGCTGATTGTGCGCGAAAAAACACAATACAGGATGCGGACAAAACACAATGCAACATTATAACACATCTCTATTACATTATTTAATTCAATGATGATTGCATAACTCTCGCAAATCTCGGGTATTATTCATATCAATCAATTTATCTTTTTTTTTGTCTGGCTTCAAACCAAGCCTAAAACACCACCTTTTACAATCATCATCATCATCATCATCATCATCATCTGCTGATGCTTCTGTGGATGTCAATCTTTGAGAGTTATTTGCAATCCAACTGGCATCTCTCTTTCTCTCTCCCTCTCTTTCGGGTTCGGTGTTTGCAAAGACATTAAAAATTTACACCTTTTTGCGTGTGTGCAAATAATGGCATCATCATTTGACGCGGGATTCCATGCCACAAGCGCAACCAACACACCACCGAGAGAAGCCGCGCGCTCGCGCCATCCGCCAATCATTTATTGCCTTCGAGAAAATCCAATGTTGAAATAAATAAAATTTTTCGAAAAAAAAAGACAAAAAGATTGGAAAAAGGCGAAGACGATGAAGAATTGTGTGTATGTGCACATCTTCATCATCATCATCGTCGTCATCATCATCATCATCTTTGATTTTCGTTGGGCTGTATGTTTGTTTGTCTGTTTGTTTGTTTGTTTGTTGTGATTCAGGTGGAATAAAATTTTCTACCTTCTTTATTTGCTTTTAATTATATTATATTATATTATTGTACCAGGATATAATAATAATAATAATCATCATCATGAAGACCGTCTTGGTCGTTGTTGTTGATGATGATGATGATGATGGCGGTGGTGGTGGTGATCATCATCATTTTATCGCACATTCTTGTTGTTTTCGCTGCGTTTGGTTTCTGGTTTTGCTTTAATATGTTTATCAGTTTGTATATGCGGCTTTCAGAATTTTAATTACAGATTAATTGATGATAGCCGTGTAACCAGATAAAAATCTCCTAATTCGCATTTCAATAATAAGAAGAATCTCGATGGACAGATGTTGTCCGGTCCGGTTCATTTTCTGGTTGTTCAACGATAATATATTTCCATTTGATGATGGAAGACATAGTGCTGCGCGCGCGGCTTTTGGTCAAAGTGCTCGCACACTTGTTGATTGCACAGGATTTCTGATCATCAAAGCGAAAGTGGACACTCCTCGCCAACACTTTGACTTTTTATGATTTGAATTTCCCTTTCTCTGATTAAGGCCGTTATTTTGCAAATTGAATTCCATGATAATGATAGCACCATGATTCAAAATGCCCCACAGACTTCGATGGCCATCGCCGTTCGGAGCTGGTCGTCGTCGTCGTCGTCGTGGTTGTTGTAAAATTATAAAACAATTGACTCCAGAACATTCGAAACAAGAATTTCGAAGCCTGTTCCTTCTCCACACATACACACGTACACACATACGAACAAAATAATTAGCTATCTAGTCACCGAGCAGGTATACCCCCTTCAATAAATGATCGAAATGTTTGGAATATGTATGGCCCATGTGCGGACACACCTAGCGGACATATATATATCCATTTGATTACTTGGGTGGTATTCTTGCTAGAGACAGACACATTGGCTATAACCGTTGTGCGTTGTGTCGTGATCGTCCTCCTCGTTCCTGAAGAGCTCCTCGGGTCTCTTATCGATCATTTTTTTTGCCTAGGTCCTGTCGGGCAAAAGGGGAAACATGTCCCGTATGTTTGTAGTTATTTAAATTTATTATTATATGCTTGTAATTGATGTTTTGTGCTTTGACGGTGGTGGTGGTGGTAATGTTGGTGGAACATTGTGCAAAACCAAGACCTTTGTGTCCTTGCTTTTTCCAAATTAACTTCGTTGTTGTCGCTGTTGTTATTGTTGTTGGAATATATTTGCTTATAGAACTGCTGCAGGAATGGACGACAGAAGGAACGCCAAACCTGTCGTTTACCTGGAACAAAGTCATCACAGATCAAATGAATATGTCATATGATCGAGTGACATATTACCGAAACACATACTGAGAAAGATGGCACACACACACACACCCGTACTCATACGCGTACTTGTACTCTTCTTGGTGGGCCCGAATTTATGGCCCAGTTGGAACCTGGAATCTTTTAAAGACAGCAACAAGAAGAAGAAGAAGAAGAAGAAGAGTAAAAAAAATGTCAAATCGATTGGCCCTAATGGTCCTGGTTGTTTTCTCAGTTTCGATGAGTGTGCCAGTGTTCAGCTCTTTTGCTGGAAAATAACACTGTACCGTAGACTAGCCAGCATAGAGTGGCCACAGTGGATACAGACATCAAGCAGTTAGAGGCAATTAATCTATTTGACTTTCTTAGTGTTGCAGAATTGGTATAGAACAGAAAACTGTCACTTACTTGCCAAATAACAACTAAATTTTGCAGTTGGTCCGTGCAATTGGCTTTTTTCCGAACGTTTCTTACAATGTCAATTACTAGTACACACAACAAGATAGACAAACACTGTTCAGATTTGCTTCTTCAACAAGCCAAATAAAAAGGTTGATAGAGTCGTTGGAAATTTCTGCTTACCGGAAATGGTTTCCAGTGTTGGGGTGGTCTGCTTCCATGAAGACATCCAACTGTTATTTGATTGGTTGTATGTTGGACACGCTCTTGTCTCGTGGCAGATCTTTCGTGCCCTCTCTCTCTCTTTTTCTCTCTTTCTCTTTGGGTGTTGGTTTACGATGATTCTATACTAGGTTCCTAGGCCCAAGCATTAGATAAAGATATCCACACCACTCAAGTAGGAAATGTGAGAAAAAAAGAATTGTCATTATCCTCGATTGATTCGATTATCAAAGATTTGGCGACAAAATGTCTTTAGTCATTTAAAACTGTTGTGTGTAATCTATTTCCGAACTAATTGTTTGTTTTTCTTTTGTCTATTTTCCTCTCTTTTTCTCGAATATGATCAGCAACGGCGGCAGCTGCAACAGTGGTCAATCATCATCAAGATGCTGAAAAAGATACAGGCAATGAAAGTGGACAAAATGGTGGCGGTAATGCCAATGGAAATGGATCAGATAATGGAAATGGTTCATGCCGTCGATATCGCACAGCGTTCACTCGTGAACAATTGCAATTGTTGGAGAAGGAATTTCTTCGAGAAAATTATGTGTCCAGACATCGAAGATGTGAACTGGCCTCGGCCTTAAACTTGCCCGAAAGTACCATAAAGGTAATTATTTGTTGTTGTTGTTGTTGGTATTGCGCGCTATCTAAATCATTAAAAGCTATAAATAGTGTGTCTAATTGATTGACACTTGCAACATCAAATAACCGAGCGCATACACCATACGGCTCTATACGCAACGATTGGACTTTTAGCGAAAATTTAACAGCAAACAAAAGTGGACTTAATTGATTTTAAAAATAGACCGAACAGGCCAAACAACCACCATCTATGATTTGAACACTATGTTTGATGAATTCTTATTTCAAACATCATCTATATATAACGCGCATGCCTTCTTTCATTTTCGTGTTAGTGCGGATTGTTCATGCCCATCTTTCCGTTTTGTTCGTTTGGGATATAGGTCTGGTTTCAGAATCGGCGTATGAAGGATAAACGACAACGGATGGCTTTAACATGGCCCTATGCCAATCCACATTTGGCAGTGTACATGTTTGCTGCGGCTGCCACTGCAGCATCATACGGACAACCGGCGGCCATGTATTGGAATCGTGCTGCAGCGGCCGCAGCAGCAGCTGCCACCACTCCAACATCACCTTACCAGAATCAAGCGAATCAATCATATCATCATCATTCGTTGATGATTCGTGCACCTGCTACTGGAGATACTGCTGCTGCTGTTGCTACTGCTGCTGGCAATGGTTCACCAACATCAACCTACATCAATGGTCAACATCATGTACAACCGGAAACGACAACATCAGCAACAGCATTATTGATGGATCCAACAGCCACAACGACTACACCGATGGGACGGCATAGTTTATCATCCATGGGCTGCTGTTCATCACCATTATGTCACGGATGTTCATCTTCACATTCGCCTAATGCTTCATCGCCAGGATCTGATCTCCATTCGCCAAATTCGATTAATTCTTTCAAACATTTGAATCATAGCAACAACAACAATAATAATAGCAACAATTCTCTAGAATTGAATACAAAGAAATTATTTCAACCATACAAAAATGATTTAGACGAATGATCAATTCGATCCACCAGGAGATTATATTATTCCGAAATGGTAAATTCTAGTCGAGCGAAATTTTGTCTGAAAAAACAGTGATGGATCCAACATGACCTCTATAATCTTATCGACATGATCCTTGACCCTATCAAAATACGTAATTTTGCATATTCTTCATCATTCAAATAACTAAAACTTTTCCTATCTCCTACACTGATTGAAATTGGCGCGAATTTTGCAATCATAGAATTCCTTGTGTCCTGATTAGAATTACTGATTTGATAATCTATGTAAATAGCGTGGATTTTTTTCAAATAAAATGCAAAAAATAGTAAAAGATTTTTAAAATTTTTATTTAAAAAATATCAAAGTTCATAAAAAACTGTTAGATAAAAATGTGACCATCTTTTTTCAAGAGCTTATGTTAACAGTGGTTTTTGGATCCGTATTTTTTCCTTAAATCGGCCAACACTGATGTGTGGATTTTTTGATTTTGTCTTATATAATTCGAACGTTTTTGATCATCTTTAACGCTATAACGTTTGATTCCAGGAGCGTGAACCAGAAACGCATTATCCAATACCAATAGATCATAGTTCATTAGACACATTTGGTACATCTTTTAGGGACAAAAATTAATTAAATCCTCAGATCATTTTCATTCTGTTCACGGACACAGAGATAAGCCTTACCTGAGACATTTTATCACGTTTACCTTCCCAAGTGAGCCTTTCATCATAGAATGGTTCTTGGTTTGTGCCAATGTATAATGGTTCCCATTGGTTTCTCTCTCTTGTTCGTTTTGTTATCCTAAAAATGTTGAGAGTATTGTTTTTCGGTATTTCCTTGATCCAAACATTACGATCGGGAAAATTCTGACACTGATCACAGACAAAACGATGAAAGAAAATTGCATCCTCTACATAGAACCGACCAAACAAAATCATAAAAAATTAGTATTTTATCCAACTGTTTTCCGAAATGGCTTAGAAATTACTTGTTGCAAAAAGCTTGGCTAATTCCTGTTTGGTTTTAGGGGGCTGTTTGTCGGCTTTCACTTCAAATATGGGCAATGTATAAACATGTGGAGTTTTCGGATTAATTATGGAAACTAAACCTTTCTCTTCTCTTTCAAGTAGATCAAAAAACATGGGTATTATACCAACACTAGGATACAATTCAATGTCAGACGCCAGAAGATATTTAGATTTCGATTGCAAACGGGCAACATTTCTCAATACATTTATAGGATATGGAAGAGATTTAACTTGGCGAAAATCCGAATCAATTTTCAATAATTTCATTGTTTTTTCCAAAGGTATAGTGCAATCAAATTTCTGTCTCTCCAAAAAACTAGTTGGTCCACTTATTTTGGAAGCTGGCGGATAAGCTATATCGTAAACTAAATGCCAATAAACTTGATCAGCAATGCATTTGTTGGCACATTGACGTAGATAATATATCATGTTGATCGCCAATCGAAAATCTTCTCCTGGCGCATAAACAGACAAAGAAATGGGACCGCCCCAACGTTGGCATAGTATTTCCACATGATGCAAAAAACCGGGCCCTCCTTGTGTGGTCAAGGTTATGGTTTTAGACTGGATCGGGCCATTTCCTGTAATGTAATCTTTTAAAACATTATATTTTCCTCTGGTTTCTGGAGTCCACGACGAAAGTTCAATGTTAACATTATCGGGTATTATCAATTTGGAATTGTTGGTCTTTTTGATATGAGAATTATGGTCCATGATTTGATTTATCACATCTTTGTTAAGATCATCGATTGTGTCTTTTTTACTACTTTGATCTTCACCACCGCCGTCATCAGTTTTTTCATTGTTCTTTTTGTTTTTGTCGATAAAATCTATATCTAAATGAATTATGCTATTCTGTTCATCAGGTTTGGCTCCCAGCATCTCGATTCGAAGCTTATCATTCTCATCAATCGTTTTATCATCTTCTTCCACTCGTTTGTAACTGGAATCAGCATTATTATTTCCAACATCCTGAACAACTGGACGATTATTAGAATCAAACACTTTGTCAACTAATTGATCGATATTTTTGTTGTTTTTGTCATTGTTTATCACTTCATTTCCAAATGAATTAAGAGGCGGTGGTGGTGGTTCCGGGGAATCAATTCTTGAAATTTGTTCCGGATCTATAGAATCTGATACTTTGGCAACTTTGACAGCAGAATCATTATTTTTTATGAAATCAGAAGAGTCGTTCTACAAAAATCACATTGATTTAAATTGAAATTAAAAAAACAAAAAAAGCGTACAAACCTTGATTGGCACGTCTTGTTTACTATCGCGTGGATATTCAGAATATCTTCGATAATTGGTTGAAAGAAATAGAAGATACAAACCAAGGAATACATTGAAAATGATCAATATTTTGAGAATATAATGCGAATCCAGGCGAAAACTTCGTAAATATCTCCATTTAAACATGTTTAAAGCTATTTCAATGATATTCAACAAAATTAAAAAGATCTTGAACAGAAGTTTCAAGGCAGATTATGATTCAATTCATCAAGTCTTTTGATCACATCTAATTTATTGGAAAATTTGTGCGCGCTTTTAGCGAAAAAATGATACTTTGGCGACATCCAACGTTTGCTGGATTATGAATCAACCTAAAAATATAGAGGTAAAAAAATTGCAGTTGAACAAACAAACAACGCCAACAATTTTGTTCATCAACAGGTAATAGCGCTTGGATGAAACAAAAAACAACGGAAAGTTTGGTTATTGATAAAATTAAGATTGTAGGCACAAAACAATAAACCAAGTCGCATCAAGAGTTGACAACAACTCAAGCTATTTACACCGCCATCTATCATTCAATTATGGCAAAGTGGAAAAAGTAATTTTTTGAAAAAAAAATCCGCGAAAAATCTTAAATCTCGACTTGTATTTAAAAATCATCAAAATTACTATTAAGGAACATCATCAGTTCATCTTCGCCGATAAGGTTTAATCAGATCTAAAACATACGGAAGTGCAAATGAAGATTAGCATCATCATGCTGAAAAACAGTCCCAAAGTACATTTGGAAAAATCCGAAAAACACTGAAAAACGCCGATAATGTTGTAATCATGAAAATAGGATTAGCTGCTATTCGTTTGATGGTTTCAAGTGGAAGAGTTAATGGAGGCCAATAGTGTAATCATTACAATTCCGATAATTTTCAGCAGAAACGGACTCTCGGCAACGGCGAAAGCATCCTCAACGAGGATTTCACAAAAATGTTAATGTCCAACAGCATCCGTGCACAGCAGAACACAGTTTTGAAACTAGTTTAGGATCATCACAATTTGATTTTATGATGATTATTATGAGTTTGAAGGATGTGAAAAACGACATTTTGATTGTTTTATGATGTGCAGAAAAAGAAGGAGATTATCATTCTATTTGATTAAATTATTGGTTCGGCTTTTCTCTGCAATAAACGCCCACTAGAAACGAAATCTGGAGCAAACAGCACATGTCTATAATTAAAATAATAGCAATGATCTAGATGTTTCCTTTATTTTTTCCTGTTGTATGTTATTTGTCCAACTTACAATCAATTTTCGATTGAATCCGATTCGAAAATTTGACCACTTGGTGTGTGTAGATTGATAGTTATAGTTTGTCGGACAAAGACTATGAACAATGGATCCGAACAATTTGTAACACTGTTGGATCCAATACTTTTTCGCATACATTTCAGAGTTCAACTGGAAATAATGCAATATGGAAATG
Organism: Amerodectes protonotaria; assembly: GCA_025882695.1. Lineage (NCBI taxonomy): Eukaryota > Metazoa > Arthropoda > Arachnida > Sarcoptiformes > Proctophyllodidae > Amerodectes > Amerodectes protonotaria. The sequence continues at coordinate 62,705 of JAOZJS010000035.1, read as the reverse complement.
AATATTTTTTCAATGCTAAATCTTTGATTTAGCATTCAAACAGGAGAGAAAATGAATAAGGTAGAGAAAGAAAATATGCCTTAACTTGATCTTCTGGACAAGATAACTAAAGAGAAAACGACTGGAACAGAAAAAGCGAAAAAAAAGAGAGAAAGAGATTGAAAATGTATGAATAAAATTGCATGGAAATTACAGAGATCATTCAATTAGGCTTTCTAGTTGCTTTCCAAAATATTTCATCATTCATGGGCGCAAATGAAATCGGTGGTTCCAAAAGCACAAAACACATACTTCACATACGCAGATCGATCACTTTCCATATCCTTCACAAACATTCCGATCCAAATGAATCGATAAAATATTGAATAAAAATCTGGTTTACCTGGTCATGAATGGTCAACATTCAAATGATGATAACCAAAATTCTGGTATTTTTTTGAAATCTTCCAATCATCGAAATTGTTTTTGTTTCTTTTTGTTCAAATCTCCGATATGAATAGATCATCTGGTCATAAGAAAAAGAATCATAAATCATCGAAACAAACAGATTGAAACGAAAATTAAACGAAAAATTATCCTTGAAGATGGTATAATTATTTCGGATAGTGGACCTTTGGTGACAACTAAAACCATCGAAGATACTAAGCAAGAATTTGAAGAATTCGGTCCTTTCACCAATGGTGGGGTCGGCCAGAATAACAGACAAGATCGGGGTGATATCAATATCACTAACGATAATATCCAAAAAGTTAATAAGACCAAAGCTCAAGTGCCCGATTCTTATTTGTTCGGTTATGGTGATCATCAAATAGCTAGCTGTTCATCGTCAGCTAAAACGAAACCAAATTTTCCTACATATTATTTTGGACAAACAAAAATCAAGGTAATGTGAATACCAATGCATTTAATTCATGATTGATTGTTCAAATTGAAAAAGTATAGAATTCAGATAAAAAGGGTTTTAATGAAATTAGTGATGGTGGCAATCGAACTATGTGGCAACAAAATGTGGCAACAATAAATCACCAAAAAAAAGATAACCATGGCAACAAATTTGAAGCCGATGATTTCCATGAACGCGATTGTCAATACATCTACGAGTATGGTAACTTCTCTCGTTATCGTTTCTGAATTATGATTGGTGTTGCATCATCCTTTCTAGGTGATCTCCATCACCATAAGTCAACAGGTCCATCCATTAGTTTTGCGGAGGCCAACTGTCACGAATTTTCTGTCTTTCCGCTTCGTGAATCCATTCGAGATATTCTTTTAACAAAACTGTTAGGAAGACAAAACATATCATGTTTTTTCAAAATTTTTAAAAATTTTTAAAATTAATAAATTGTACTTAATGATAACTAACATTTTCCATCATTTTTCCAATGTTCAATTAGTCCGCGTTTAGTGCATATTTTAAAACTAGACAAACATTTGATTACATTTTCAACTTTTGGTTGAACCATTCCCCAAGTTTTGCGGAAAATCAAAGCCGGCGAGGACATGAATTTGGAATTTTTTTTGAAAAATTTCAAAACATCACCATTGAATAAGCAATAGGCAAAATGAAGATATTTTTCAAATGTATCCGGATATTCGGTTTCCACTGTGGGCAATATCCAATTGTGTGGGCCAAAAGTCGCCTCGCGAAAACACTTGATTCTATCTGCTTTTGGATCGTATCTCGGTGCAGGATCCTCCAATGGATTGGAAAACTTACAAAGTTTCGGCACATATATTGGAATCCATTCTGGTTCAATCGGTACAACATTACGCATGGACATTTTGGATGATGATTCGAATAATTCATGATAGACTAAATAATTGGGCCTTTTCTTGGACAAACAAGAGTTCTCCGACAAAAAAACATAATCCTCGGTATCGGTTGATTGATAACAATTTTCCGAGTGTTTTTTCACTTCCCGTTCAATCGTACCATCTTCATTCTTTTTGGTAACATAGATGAATGGAATCTTCAGACCAACATGATCTCCGAACGCACATAGGAATAGTTGTGCCAACATTCTTGCTTGATTCTTATCCGGATAGCATTGTAGCTCATCAGTAATGGTTGAATCATTGGTGATTTTTTTGATTTGTCTCAACAATTGTTCTCGCAACTTGTTGATCTCAATCATAGCATTTAATCGAATACCGTAATGCTGGCAAAAGGTTGAGCTAAATTCTTCTTTTTTGCAAGCAATAAAAGCCCTGAGCATTGTCCACAAATCACCTAAAATGAAACATTGTTCTGCAGAGAAAAAGTCTTCTCTTCGTTTTCGAACCATCTCGCTAATATTGGTCAAGAACAACTCTTGAACAGTCAACGCAGATATTATGGTCACAGTGAAAGGCATAAGATTGCATTGATTTGATAGCGAAAGCATTCTACTGAATCGTGGATTCACAGGAAAATAAGACATCCACTTTCCTATTGGAGTGATTTTTGACCGGTAAATTTCTTTATTGCCTTTACCCAAAAAGGTCTTCTCTTCTAATGCATCTAAAAATATCAGACGTTTTTCTGCCGCCATCAGAGATTCAACATTTGGCTGAGTAGGAAACGGAAAATTGATCACATTATCAATGCCGATTGCTTTCATTTGTAACAGTAGATCATCGATTGGTTTTTTGATTATTTCCGGATCGGAATATTCCTTAAACTGGTCGTTGAATATTGCCGATGAATAAAGACGATAACAATGACCAGCACTAGTTCTTCCAGCTCTTCCGGCACGTTGATCAGAAGAGGCTTTGGATGTCCATTCAATCACAAACGTGGATATACTTGTAACATTATCATAGACTTTGTTCTTAACCTTTCCGCTATCGATCACGAATTTTATATTAGGGATGGTCAATGATGTTTCGGCTACATTGGTGGCAATCACACACAGACGACTTCCTGTTGGGGGGTTGCGAAAAACCAAAGATTGCTTTTTGCTAGGCATCATCGAATATAGGGGCAAACAATATAGAGGCTCTTTGGTTGTCAAAAAACCAATGTCTTCTAGTTCTTCTTCATCTTCTTTTTCTTGATCGAAGTCATCATCAGAATGGTCCAAATCGTCGGCAATTCTTTCGCTTTCAATCGGTTCAATAGAGTAAAGATCGAGATTAACCTTGGAAATCGTCTTTGTTGTTTCTTCAACAAACGCTTCATCCTCCACGGATTTTTCCGTTTCTTTCTGGCGACCATCTTGACCAATTTCATCGCCATCTTCGTGATCATTTTTCACCAAAGGAAATTTTTGTTTCAACATTTCACACAAAGACAAAACTTCTTTACGCCCAGTCACAAATACCAAAATGCCCCCTGCAGGCGCAGTAGAATGGATTTTACAGACTTTTTTGAAGGCTTCTTGCAGATAATTTGTATTGGTATGCTTGCTGAAATGAACACTAACCGGATATTGACGGGAATCAATTCTGATGATTGGCGGCGGAACCTCAAACAAACGTTTATTTTCAGTAAAATCCTTAACTCTCAATGTGGCTGACATTATTATCAATTTCAATGGATCGCCTCGTTTTTGTCTTAATTTGACTATTCTAGATAGGAAACCTATCAAAATGTCCGAATAAAGACCACGTTCATGGGCCTCGTCGATAACTAGAGAAGAATATTTGCGCAAAAGAAAATCTTTTTCAATCTCTTTCATCAAAATACCGTCTGTCATGAATTTGATTTTGGTTCTATCTGTTACGTTTCCTTCGAATCTGATTTGATAAGATACTTCTTTTTCAGTTAAATTTAATTCAAACGCTACACGTTTCGACATTGAAACTGCTGCTACACGTCTTGGTTCGGTGATTCCAATAATTTTATCATTCATCGTGTAACCAGCTTCATAAAGGAATTGAGGAATTTGTGTGGTTTTACCGGAACCTGTTTCTCCACATATAATCACGACTGGATTATACATTATTGCCTCCATGATGTTATGCTCTTCGGCAAGGATTGGCAATTTTAATCGCGCTTTTTGAATCGCTTCTGGCCTATTCACAGCCACATAAACACTTTTGGCTGTTGGTTTTTGTTTGACAGCATCATTTTTGGTTGATTCGATGTCCTTAACAGGTGAAACATTGGCTGGAATTGTCTCGATTGTTTCAGTTTTCTCCAGTTTTTCTTCTGATCCTTGAGGCTTGGATTTTTCTATTTCATCATCATTTTCAGAATCGCTTTCGAGTTCATTAGAGTCGGATGAGTCATCACAATGGTGGGCAAAATCAATTATGTTTGGGTTTTTTCGATTAAAGTTTTTTTCATTGTTTTTAAATCTGATTTTACGAATTTTGAGTTTTTTATGCAAAGGTTCATTGTCATTGTTATCCTCTTCTTTCGTGTTGATCGATTGATATTGTTTAAGTAATTCATTTATTCTTCTTTTACCAGTTGTCTGCACAACACTGGTCGATGGCATCAAATCATATTCTTTTTCATCAACTTGATATTTTCTTAAATCGTCAATCAAATTAGCTCGCTGAAAATGATAATTTTATTAGCAAATTAAATCGTCAAAACACAACAACAACTTACATTAAGCTTTCGATTTTTCCGTTCAAGAATTTTTTCCAGTTGTTTTTTCTTCTTTTTCGATAACAGCTTCTCTCGAATTTGCTGATTCTTTTTCGTTTTGGACACATTTTTTGGTCTGGTGTTTTGATCTTTGGAAATGATCAATGGATTGGATTCATCATATTTTTGTTCGTCATATTCGAATTCAATATGAGGCTGATGAACAATGGTATTAAAAAAATTATTCTCTGCAATTATAAACTCTCTCAAATACCTTTTGATTTGATTCTTTCATTTTATTTTCAAATTTTTATTCCATTAATCATTTCGTCAGGCAAACAACATGCCTTATGGAAACCATTTCCACCTGACACTGCCATGACAAAATGATGTCTATTTACACCATTATTTTGATTCGTGCCAATTCTTATTCAGATTTTTTTTTAAAGTTGACCAAAATGACCGAAACGAAGCCCGAAAACGAACAGCCAAATCCGGATGATGAGAAAAATTATGCTTTTGGCAAAAAATTCAAATATACGTTGGACAGTGATGAGGAAGATGATGAAGTGGATGCCGAAAAGTATAATGTCATGACTGATGAAGCATTGGAAGGCATTGAAAAGTCTACAATTGATTTTGATGGAGATATCAAAATTACCCCGTTCAACATGGATGAAGAACTAGAAACTGGACATTTTGATAAAGAAGGCACCTATATTTTCAAGAAAGAAAATGTTATTCGAGACAATTGGCTTGATAATATTGATTGGAACGGTGTCAAACCTGACCCGTTTTTCAACAAAAAATCCAAAGAAACAGATGACCAAGATAATGCTAGTGATGATGATAATGAGGATGATGATGATGATGATGAAGACAGTCTGAGTGAAACTAAAATCAAACAATACTATTCGGAAATAATCGAATTGATACAGCCCGGTGAGACCATACGAAAAGCCATTCAACGTTATGGAAAACAATCTAGCAACAATAAGCGAGATAATAGAAAAGGCCAAAAAAGAAAAATCAACCCAAAAGATAACGAACCATGTAATAACGAAAAATCGGAAGAAACCAATCAATCAATCAAGGATAAAATGTTAAAATTAATAACGATAGCTGACCGAATTCTGCAAACAGGAGACATGGACATTTATGAGCGTACTTATGAACAATTGCAATTGCATTTGAATAAATCCAAGGAATTGCCATTGGCTACAGATGGTGAAGATATGTTTGGCGATGATTTCGATGTGGAAGCCACAAACAAATCGTCATCTGTGTTGGATGATTCTAAAACCCAATGGGAATATAAATGGAAAGAGGATGATGAACAAGTTTATGGACCATATTCCAGTGAAGATATGTTGGCATGGGTCAATCAAGGATATTTCGATAACGGCATACTGGTTCGTCGCAAAGATGCTACAGATTCCAAATTTTACAGCTCTAAAAGAATCGATTTTGAATTGTATATTTAAATTTATTATTCATGTATTTTCACGTTATCATAACATTATTTACACATCAAATCAATCTAATGTACATGTTTGGGTTGTTGTTGATGTTTTTTTCATATTAATACAATTAATATTGATAAAAGCTATAAAGCAATGTAGTTCGACGTTTTTCCACAATAGTTATTTGATTTTCCAAACCCCCACGATCAGTTGTTCTAGCATTCTGAATTTTCCAGGCCAAATTTTCGATCGCATTCTCCAATTCGGCTTGTTGATATTCGAACAGTTCTTTTTGTGGACCAGATTTCATATAATAGGCATAGGGGTAGGTGTATTGAAGCGTATAACGACATTTTGATAGAATTTCCGAACCACGTAACAAATATTGCCAATCAATCCATGTTCCATTATTACAATTAAGTTGAGCATCAATTTTTGCCTTGATTCGTTTTATATTGTCATGTTCAAATTTTAAACTCTTCATATGATTATCCCAACGTTCATAGTAGAATAAATATTTTTTCAATGCTTCATGTGCACGATCTGTTTCGTTTTTAATATTAGAATTTTCTTTGTATTTACTACACCGGTAATATTGTGGCCCATGGATACTCCAAGGACCGAGGCAAACCCAACAGAATTCGTGGTTACAAGAATAGCAGCTCATATGATTGCAGCCACCGTTTTTTTCAATGCATGAGGCGCAATTCGGACAAAGTTTGGTATGGGCAGCTATGTAATGCGCTGTTTCTGAATCATCCGCACATTTCCTATGCCATAGGATGATGGTTTTGCAATCTGTTGGGGCATGATAATCGTGGCCACACTGGAAACAAAATGAACTTTCACATTTAGAACAATCGACTCTTTTCGGTGCTGGTTGTTCTTGAGCTTCGATTATGGTAGGACATTTAACACAATGTTTCATCTTACTAAATGAATCAATACAAACACGAAACAATAATGAATCATATTTCTGCTTCAATGGACTCGTTTTCAGCAGATAAAAAGCAAAATCTTCAGGCAAAATTATTTGGCAGTCGGTTCGCATACAGCGGATGCTGGTCGATTGACCATTTTCAATATTGACTCGAAGATGATTGAACCAACATTCTTGACAGTAAGAATGGCCACAAATCAGTGCAAGGAAATTTTTTTTCACGTTTACTTCTAAACAAACATTACAAGTTATTTCAGATTGATTCAACGAATCTTGTTTCGGTATGTAGAATGAGTTTTTTGTTTGACAAAGCTCAACAATATCTTCGAATGTTTTATGTGGCGGTTTAATGCCTCTTGATTCGAAGAATGAATTTTCACATAGATAATAATTGGTTAAAACTTCATTTACGTCCCATTTTGTTTGGATCAAAAGCATCATGGCCATTGAATGATTGAGCTAGTTGAAAAAAATTGGTTTTCAAAAAAATCATCATATAATCGTAATCTTTGTAATCTAGCCATAAAAACCTGAGTACTATCGGTGATGCTTTGGATATTATTCTCCAAAACCATTTTAGCTTCGTTGTAATCAATACACTTGAAATCAAAATGTTCCGGGTTTTTATTTTTTTTCGCATCTTCTTGACCTTCCATCTCTTCGCAAAAATCTTCTTGGCCATAATTCCAATCATCTTCATAGCGATATTCTATTACTTCTTCGTTATCGTCACTTTCTTCTTCTTGATCATTTTCCATTTCAAAATTTCCATTTGACAGGAGCTGTTGATTTTTATCTTGGTTCATTTTTTCGATGATTTCTAATTCTTAAATAGTAATAATTCAATGAAAAGAAAAAACAGTATAACACATGACACGCCAAAATACGTTCGCCAACTATGAACAATGGTATATAGTGTTATACGAAAGTAACTTTGATTGTATAAAAATAGCATTTTGCTATGGCGCTGAACCAAAGTATTTTTTTTTTTGTTTTGTTTTTTTTCTTGTTCTGAGTCTGTTTAGATTTGGTTGAAAAAGTTTGTTTGGAAACAATTTTGTTTTGTCGTGATGGAAAGCAAAAAGGTATAGTTAGAAAGAAACCAATGCTATAATATCTTTAAAATTTCTTTTTATTAGTCCATCGTCAATTATGAAGATGATGATGATGACGATAATACACATAGAGTGAACATGGAAAAAGCTTCCAAATCGAACAACAAAAACAATAATAATCTAAGAACAAATAACGGGCCTAAACGTAAGTTAAATTCGATTTTTTTGTGTGTTTTTCAATGAGAGATTAACTTTTCAGATGACCGTAGAATTGTTGATGATGCTAAAAAAGATTTGAAAAGGCGACATTCTAGTCGAGACGATTATCATCACTCAGATTCCAAGTCTCATCATCGGTCTCATTCATCAAGAGATTATGATTCTCAATCTAAATCTCGTTCCCATCGTCATTCTCGGAGTAGATCACCTGTCCATCGAAGAAGGCATCGATCGGGAAATCCTTCGAAATCTCGATGCGATGATATCCAGGAACATCGTTCCAGAGATGTTGATCATAGAAGATCTAGAAAGCTTGGTAATTGCAGAAAATCTAAACATGATGATAAATCTCATAGTAGAAGGAAAGAATCCCACAATCGTGGCCATCATGATCATCATTATCACTCGCGTAGGCATGAAAAAGCTATTGGATCAGAGGTCAAAGTTTCGGAAGAAAAATCTGAAAATGATACCAAAACTTTGCCCATAAAACCGGTGATCACAATTCCGGCTCCTGCGCCTGTTGTTGTACCTGTTTCAGTAAAAAGTGAACTGAATTTGTTGCCAACCATACCAGTAATAATGCAGTCAAAAGAAGCATTATTGAATCCGATCAGTGTGTCTCAGCAGCTACAACAACGAGATATTCCTAAGTATTATAATTCAAGTGTAGTAAATTCATCAAGGATTGCTGAACAAGTTGAAAAACGAAAACTTTTATGGGGAGACACAAAAAAGGTATGATTAAGCGATTGATTACTAATCTTTTAATAATTATGTTATCATCAACATCACTTTTGCATTATAATTAACCAAAGGAAAAGCCAACGACCATCTGGACGAATCTCCAGTTTCAAGGAGAACATGGATCTGCAATGACAGAAAAGTTTCGAAAATTGATGGGAATTAAATCTAATGTTGCCAATATAGATAATATAAATTCAACTAGTGCTGGAAAATCTAATGAAAATCCAACAATGACAGCAACAACCAAAACCGATTCACGAAATCAGGATGATGAAAAAAACGATACCAGCAAAAATGATGGTTTAGATTTATCAACAAATCAAACCAAATTGTTTCAAAATTTAGATATGCAATATTCTATAGCACGGATGTCCACGCATTTGAATCGGGGTGTTGGTCTTGGATTCAAATGATAATGGTTTGTGATTATTGATTGTATTTTGCACACCCCTTTATTTCATTACATATACAAACATAACCATAAAATTTAATCCATTGGATTCATTCGCACAGATGAAAAACTATCGAAAATAAGAATGAACCTTGCTTGGTTGATGAACTCTCTATCTCTCTTTTAGAGACACATTTGAAATTTCATTTTAAAGGTCATCTAAAGAGATATATTCATGCTTATTTTCATCAGGGGAAATGCTGAACTCTTCAGCGCGCACAAACGCAAAATCGTAACACAATCTATCTTAATCTCAAGCTAATATTTGTAGTTGTACGTAAAATATTAATTATTGGTTAATTTATTCACACACAAACAAAATCCACTAAAACAAGATCGTGAAACTGATTCGCTCTCTAAAATCATTGCATGTGTTTCGTTTTCGAATTTTCTTATGCTTTCCATTTGTTCCATTGTGTTGAACAATACATGTGTATTATCAAGATTGATTATACTGGTTCATACCTGTTTCATTGAATCTTAATTAATCATCACTGGTTAGCCATACACATGGTCACATGTTCACAATCTCTGGTGGAAATTTTACCGCCCAAGTCCGATACAGATACACCATCACCATGAATATAATGAATGTCATTTCAATAACTCTCTCCCTATCGATAATTTTGATTCAGGAAATTTAGGTCAATCTTCAGTTTATTTTTCGTTCTTGTTTCAGCATTTTATTTGAACCATAATTATACACCCAGTAAATGACTCTTTATTTTTATTTACCTAATCTGTAGATGTTGACGAAAAACAAAAACGAAAAGTTTGTCATGTGAACTTATGTTTCAGAACGCGCGAACGTGCGCGCGAAAAAAAAACCAAAAACGCTTAATTAAACGTTCATTGACACATTCGCTGAAGAAAAAGAAAATAAATATATCCTTAAGAATATGAAACAAAAAAATCATTATTTTCATTGAGAACGATTTTGAGGATTCGATCCACCTCAAAATCAATGGTGGACGTGTGTGTGTCCATCGCATGGTCATAAAATGAGATCATTGATCTTTTTGCCAGAAATGGCACTTATTAAAAATATTGTTTTTTATTATAATTGGGGACGATACGATTAAAGAATACGATTTTTTCTTGGATTCCAGTTCGATTCCTAATCAAAGCTAATGAATTAATTTCTATTATTTGGTCATTTTTTCACGATAATCGTCAAAGTATAAGTTTAGATTTATTGGCTACCTGGCGCGGAGCTTGCTTGTAATGATGATAATCCTGACGTTTTTTTATTGCTTTCATAGTAGACAATTCTAATGCATACTGGATACAGGTGTACACACACGCATACGCACAACAAGCATGTTGGCTCTTTCATCCGTGTAAAAAACTTTCTCTTTTTTTTGGGCAAAACTAATGCTCGAACATTTCGAAGGTCACAAAATAGTCAAAGCTTTTTCTAATTCAAAGTTCACTGAACTCAAAGTCCCAATGAATGAAGAGAGAGAGAGAAAGAGAAAAAAAATACCGCAAAAAGAGAAAGAAGATAAGTCCGTTGTAAATAGGAAAAATAGACAAAATCATTTAAATCGTGTTATCACGTTGATTGAATTGCTTCCAAATGTTCCAATTTGCTTTTAGATCCATTCGGTCAAAGAATCTTTTGCTAATTGATTTGCAAAAAAAAGGAACAGAATCCTCAGAGGTTAGAATTTTGGATCGATTTACATTGTATTACGTTTGTATTTAGAAATAAAGGGATTGTAGTTGATAGTTTTTTTCTTGAATCGATTACAAACGGCATAGATAGACACTCACTAACACTGGAAATCACTGGATCACAGCCACGAGGAGGAGATGGAAAAGGCGATGAAATATTAAAAAATCATCAAATCAAATGAAAAAAAAAGAAGAAAAAACTAGAGAGCTCGTTCATTGGCACTTGGAGATTATTAGAAAAAAAAACTTCTTGCGGACAATGACCGAAAGTGACCAAATAATAAAATCATTCCAAGATGAATGATTTACACACGGCCTCTTCTATACAACATGGGCACATGACATGATAATTGTGTATAAGTGTGTGTATGTGATGTGTTCCGTTATATGTTCCCTATATCAGAAAAAAAGAGTGCTTAATCGATGTCCATCAATCCAGGACTCTCAATGCAATCAAGATTCGTCGAAATTCTCCAGCACACCTTGTGCTCCATGAATGCGTGTTCTGCAAAAAGCAACAACAAAAAAAACTTGAAAAATACGCGCGCTTGCATTGGGTGTTTGAAGCTATTAGTTTTTATTTCGGATATATCTGGTCCACAAAATGTCCATTGTGTGTGCATGTTTTCTTTTAGAGTTAGTTGCCAACCAATCCGATGCTATCCATTCGATCTTTTCCTGCTCCAAAAAGTGATATAACACACATAGATAGGCCGAATAATCATCATCCGTTTGGCTAAAAAACTTTTGAGGAGAAAAAAAGAGGTTCAATGACCTATAACTGAACGGATTGCTTGCACTCTGTGCCTAACGTAAAAAAAATCCTGCTTCGGCTGGACACATGTTCTCGAAAACATGAAACATCAACATGATTTTTTTTTGTTTCAAAGCGGTACACACATGTTTGACCACCCAGATATCGACCCCATATGCTTGGGCGAAATTGGACAAAATTTTCTCTCCTATCGGTTTTGGACAACCACAATCACCTGTGAATAGGACCTAAGCTAAATTTGATCAGGATTTTCCCAAGAATTTCAAAAGGCCAATTGATGACCAATCGTGGTTCATCCGTGGTGGCAAGATGATGCCATGGAAAAAGACGAAGAACTGTACTGATCTAATTGAACAAAAATGGATCAAACAAAAAGTTGAAAGAACTTTTGAACACGAAAAAAAAAAGAATTCAATTTGGCATTTGGAAACTATCAACCTGTAGAGGCCATTTATATGTCTATGGGAATGCTTTGAACACACCACATTGAGATCACAGAGTTTATTGAACCTAGTTGCTTTTTTTTTCTCTCGGGAACCTTGACCTAACTTTTTTTTCCATATATTCAAGTCTTCTCATTTTTCATCGTCGTGGTTGTTGCTGTTGTGGCCGAAAACGATCAGAGCCAATCTTTGTACAACCACGTTCACCAACATAGATTTTCAACGATAATCTCATCTCAGACACGGCTAGGCACTGATATTGTTGCTATCGGTGATGGACTTTGGTACGTCTGCTCGTTTCTCGGGATCGTCCTGGATACCGGCAAAAAGTCTTCCAACAATCGTTTGCACACACACAAAATGTAGAATATAAAGTTGGTTCGGGGCTATTATTGCTAACCATCATTTAACTAAATCCCTCTTCGAAGAGTTTGAGAGAATCCGGAAAGCTCTTGTTATGCGGATTTTGTCCGTGTTCGCGTGTAATCAAGTTAATGAACTTGATTTTTCTTCTTTCCGGTAATGGTACTAGCAAACACTTGATTGACCTGGAAAAAGACCAGATCAATTGTGTTGTGGTTTGTGTTTATCGACCAACCATTCAGTTCAAAGTAAAGGGGTCAGAATCGAGAAATTACCCTTCGAGGTTATTGTAGATTGTGTTTAGGATTATACCATCACCAAGTCTCGAATCCGGACTGGTTGATGATCATCTATGAATCTGTGTTATCAGGGGGATATTGGCTGCAAACGCATTCAGTGTAAAATCTCTCACGATCCGATGTTATAAGGCTTCTTTTTTGGAAGCATATTGCGGCAATTTGTTGCGACTAAAAAGGCGCGCAAGCTTTGCAGTGATCATAATTTTGAAAAAAAATACTTCAGCATTAAGACGAACAAATAGAAAAGAGAACTTGCTGCAAAAGTTCAACGACCTATGAATGACTAAATGACCTCGGAGGACACTGTGTGCTGATGGCCGAGGAACACATGCATGCTTGCAAGCACACGCACAAAATCCTTAAAAACTAGGAAATTAATGCTGAAATGACTGACATCAGATGTAGATGGAACAGAAAAAGAGAACAAAGATAGACAAGAGGCAGAGTTCCGAATTCACCAAAGATTTAATCTTTGTTGTCCAATATTCTATTTCGAAACAAAATGCATCCCAAAATCCAAATACGATCGATCCATTTTGACCACTTGACGATCTAATAATTGCGACCAATATTACCATAGAATCATCATGACAATCCATCGGTTGACCACGTGTCTTCGGGATTATCAGCTGTGTGTTCTCTTAACCGCTTCCCGCCTCAATTCGTCTGTTTTCTTCGGGTTGCTGATCACTTGAACTGGACATACACGATTTCGATGTAGTCTGCGTCGTCTGTTCAGGTTTCGTGGTGGTGGTGGTGGTTGCTGCCGCAGCTGTCGTTGTTGTTGTCCATCAACGATGATGGTGTTCGATATTTTATTTTTTTTTTTTTTGGAAGCTTAAATTTGAAAAAAATACCGCTTCCTATCCCCTTCGCCCCTAGGCAGGCTTTTCCTGGTTGGCCAGGTTTTTTTTTATTGTTCATTGTGAGAAAATAAGGATTAGGTATATGATCTGCATATGTAAGTGTTTGTGTGTCCAACCCTATTCAACAGGGAGTGATGGTTTGTTGTTCCATGTGGATGAAACTACTTTTTTTTTGTTCTTGTTGTAGTCGGAACGAAAAAGAGAGAAATGGTAGTGGTGGCGATGAAGATGATGATCATAATGGTGGTTATTTGGTCCAAAATTACCTTTTTTTTCCTGATCGATGGATCAATTCATCATCATCTAATTGCTTCATTTATACATTTTGTGCCTGCAACTCAAGGGTTGTGAAAAATTGTTTCTCTTCTTTTTTTCCCTCCAAAGACACATATTATTCTAATTTGCAACAAGTGATATGTAGATGTTGCATATGTGGTATGGCCTGGCATATGTTTGTGTGTGTATGAGTTTCGAAGGTCCTCTTTTCTTGTTTCCGCCGACCACTTACCGTGTATATATTATTAAAATAAGAAAAAAACTATTGGAGAGGCTTCTTGATTTGGCTACGATGAACACACCACCAATATGCACACAGCGGTGGTGTGGAAACACAAACACACACACACACACACACACTAATGAAACGATACTTGTTGGATGCCGCGCTTGGCAGCCGAAATATTCACGGAGCTCTGCCAATATATAAAGGCCGACCAATAAGGGATTTCGTCCTCAAACACAACTTTTCTTTTGGTGTGTGTTCCCCGTTTACAATTGTCTCTGAATTTTGAATTCGACGAATCCCAAATATCATCAACAACTTTGTTCGAATTTGTCGAATCGAATTGCCCGATCGGTCCGGATATTATTGTCATGCATTCACTTTGATCCATCCAAACGTTCCAACAGCCAATTCAACAATCAACTATAATCAATCTACTTATCTAGGAAATTAATTTTAAACCGAATGGAATATTTGTATTGAATAAATTTTCCGGTCATCAAAGTCAAATCTCATTCCAAAATTCATATACGGCGTCTCTGTGTTCCAGTTCCAATTTTCCAATTCGGGCCTTTTGAAGCATGTACCATCTGTTTTACTATCCATTGGTTATTGTTACATTGATTAGAATTATATCGATTTCGTTGATCATATTCATATTGACCAAGTTATATAAATCTCGTTCATCTTTACCATTACCGCCTGGTCCATACGGTATTCCAATATTGGGATATTTGCCATTCGTTGGTCAAGATTTTCATTTGAGATTGACAGAATTAGGAAAAAAGTACGGCTCAATCTATCAAATACATCTTGGATCAATACGTGTGGTCGTTATCAATAATGCGAAAATTATCAAAGAAGCATTCCGTCAGCCAGTATTTTCCGGACGACCTGATACCGAATTGACCCGAATCCTCCAAGGCTATGGTGAGCACAAACATCTCTTCATGGTTCATGTGTATTTGAGGATATTCTTATTCTTGATAGGAATCGTCAATACCGATGGCGCTCTTTGGAAAGAGCAGAGAGCTTTTCTTCATTCAGTTTTGCGAAAATTGGGTGCCAAAAGTATGGTGCTTGGTCGGGATTGTTTGGAAATCAAAATTCGAGTAGGCATTATTTGTTTTTGATTTTCACAAAATGTATTTATTAATTCGAACCATCCTTGTCTGACCGGAACCCGATTCTCGGTTATTTAATATTTAGTCTCAAGTCAAAATATTTCTAAATGATCTCAAAAGTACAGCTTCTCAGTCAATACACATCCGTCCGTATTTGGCCTGTGCTGCAAGCAATGTGATAGGAAGCCTTTTGATGAGCATGACGTTCAAGAGTTCCGATAAAAAATTCCGCAGAATCATCGAATTGATGGAAGAAGGTTTCCGGTTGTTCGCCATCGCAATGCCAGTGAATTTTTTTCCATTGTTTCGTTTTGTTCCATTGGTTAATTATGCATATCAAAAGATGAAATGTAACCGAAATGAAACAAGTGGTTATTTTCATGAAATTGTTGAAGAACATCGCCAAACTTTGAATCCAGAACAGATTCGTGATTTTGTCGATGCATATCTGGTCCAGCATGATCGTATTAAAGAATCTGGACAAGAATCATTCTTTTCCGAGAAACAATTGATTCAAGTGATGAATGATATTTTCAGCGCGGGCCTAGAGAATGTAACAAGTACCATAGAATGGAGCGTCTTGTTTTTGATGTTGAATCCAAAGGTGCAGAAAAAAATACAAATGGAAATCACCGAAGTCATTGGTGAAGACCAAGAACCACAATTAGCTGATCTGGAGAATATGCCATACACTGAAGCGACTTTTTGGGAGGTGTTAAGACGTAGCAACATTGTTGCTTTAGGCAATACGCACAGCACTCTTGAGTGAGTTTCGATTTAAATTCTATAATTTGGCAATAATTATTTTGAACATTCATTTTAAATCCTCAAAGGGATTCATCATTGGCCGGATATTCTATACCCGCCACCACACACATTTTGCCCAACCTGTATGCACTCAATATGGACCCGGAACTTTGGGAGAATCCGGAAGAATTTGATCCGGAACGTTTTCTTCGTGATGGCAAAGTGTTCAAACCTGACTACTTTATTCCATTCTCAGTTGGTAAGTGTTGTTTTTAATTTTCCGGATGTTCTCATACTCAAATCTCGTTCTTGCTTGAAGGTCGCCGAATGTGTTTGGGAGATATATTGACCAAAATGGAGGTTTTCCTATTCCTGACGAATTTGTTGCAAAATTTTGATTTACATGTACCGGAAAAGGAAAATCCACCAGAAGTGGCCAGTATTATATCTGCATCGATGGCGCCGAAACCGTTCAAAGTTCGCTTAGTGGATAGAACTCAGAAATAGTGAGGCAATTTGAAAGCGGGAAGCACACACCTCTTCTCAAGCAACAAAAAAATATCATAATTGTTGTGTCCTATCAAAATTAGAATTAGTTTTTTCCAATTATTTTGATTTTATTTTGTCACTTTATATTCTAATTATCAATTTCAATTTATAGTCCTTTATTAATCAATTATTATTGCAAAAAAAAACAACGACAATCATAAAAATTATAAAAAATTCAAATGCAAGCTTCCTGTTGAGACTTCCATAGCCTGTGTTTCACATCATCATAGGGCTGCATGCATTATGGTTTTATATCTGGATGATAGTTTTGACAATAATAGTTGTTCAGCGCCGGGACCCAATGTGGTCCATGTGAATTCTGGTTTAGATTTGCCTAAGCATTCATCAGAATCTTTGCACATGACCAATAAGGTCAAACAAAGTCCATCATATTGATCGGATTGTTGTTGGGCGCAATCATGTTCAATAATCAATATTCCGATCGGTTTGTGCTGCGGTAATTGTTCTTGGCCGAAAATATTCTGCATGAATCGCTTCAAACTGGAGTGTATGCTTCTGGTCGGATTGATTTCGCACAATGGTAAATGTGGAGCCAATGAATCAGAAATCAATACCTGATATTTTAATCTGAAATAGGATAAATTTACCATTACAATCAATTTTGATTTTCAATTGCAATCTATCACTCACATTTGTTTATTCCGGACCGCGACCAACAACCGTAGGAACAAATTAGGAACTGAACGATGTATGGTCAACTGTGGTATATGCCATGATTGTCTGTTGCGAATGTATTCCCTACCGAGCTCAATCAAACGCAGACAGTCCTGAGAACGAAGATCCAATTTAGTCACATCGTCCACATAGCATGCTTGCAAAGATTCTTGATCAGCTTTGGAAGCAGTTTTTAGTGTTCCGCCGGTAATTATACCAGTGTAAACGAAACGAAACCAATTTCCATGTGAACTTTCCACTATAAGAATTGTGGTTGGCTCAAAATCCAGACCGGTCTCTTTCAGTACACCTCGTTTCACTGCATTCTCTAATCTTTCACATGGTTCTACACGACCAGCAGGTAGGTACCAGGATCCTGCACAAGTGGATTTAGCTTCTTGCATCATTAAAACATCATTATCTTTGTTGAATATGACCGCCGTTACCACAAAGGTAATGTTCAAGCCTATTTTAGGCCGAAATTCATTCGATACTTTTGGATCGATTCCTCTGGCAGCTATAGATCAGAAAATGGACGTGTTTAGAAATTAAACATTTCACTCAACTCAACTCAAAATAATACTTAGTTCATAGTTTTGTTGTTCCAGAGTGTAGTCCACATTTAAGAATTCCTTTTCTTCATTCTCGTCAATATCACCAATGAGCAGTGCTTTGATTTTGTTTTCCATTGAATCCATCAAATTTTGCAAGTGTTGAGATGTATGTGGTCGTTGATCAATCGAATGAAATCCCAAGAATAAAATGGATAGCTTTGCTTTCAAGATCCATTCAACAAGTTGGTTGTGGTCGACGAAGTTGGTGATGAAGAAGAGCTAAAGAGCAAGTGTTGTCAGGTGAACATGCATGAAAGAAAAAAATGTTGACCATTGCCCCGTTGTTGAGCATTTCTTTCATACTTGGAAATCTTTTCAGTTTTGTGCCTTTTTCACCTTTTTTTTGTAACACGAACTCAGCTCACCTTAAAAGCTCAAACATAGACATTGTGGGATGATGTTTTTTCATCATACAATTCAACTCACAAGTCGATATTCCAGTAGCATGAAAAAAAGACCATTGAAAAAGAGAGGATACACAGCAGTCGCGCTATGTTTCGGTGGATGCATGGCGGTTTTTCTCTTGTCGAACAATCCGGTTTTATATAATAGACCACTTTGTGTTTTTTTCATCATTTTTGATCTAGACCACTCGCAAAGGACTGATGAAGCGATTGTGTGCGAAAATCAAAATACAATCAAAACGGACTTTCAGTTTGAAAAATTGCAAAAAACTAGGATTTTAAATCTAAAATGCCCAGGATATGGAAAAAAGAGAGGGAAAATTTTGAATTTTTCCGGGTAACAGCTTCTATTAACGACTCTTGGTGGCATTTTTCTCACAGCCAATCATATGTTTTTTCAGGTGTTATTCGGTTTCGAATTCAATCCGGAGATGACTTTGGATTTTTTCTAAAACAATGTTGCTTTGAATTGATCTCGTTTTTCTCCTATATTTCACCTGTAAAATCCACTTACACCTAAACCATATCCTGGATTCCTGGTGTTTTTCTGGTCAAACAACAAGAATTTTGAGATTTCAATCACTACCATGGCGATAATTAGTTCAAGAGACCTTCGCAAAGTGATCCATCCACACTACATCACCAATTTCATATTGGCCTTTTCTTATATTTTTTTAAAATTGGTGCCACCATTTTGTACCTATTTGTTCAAAGTATGCCAGTTTGAACACGTAAGTCTGCTAGCTGGAAAATTTTGATTCCGAGAATGAACTTTTTCTTCCATCTTAGAGGGATACCGAAATTCTTTTCTTCACCATAATTATAATAATGTTTCGGACTCGCAAACAAGGGAACGTTACTTTTTTGCCTTATCTTTCTTCGGCATGTATGTTACTGAAGCTGGGAAATGTTCTGCTCTACTTTAATACTGGCGTAGTCCATGGAATAGTTTTCATTTGTTGTTGTTTGTGTAAGTAAAATGGATTGATTTATCTGTGAAATAATTTTCCAAAGGCTCTAATATCCATTCCAGTGCAATTGTTATTGCTTCCCGAACCAACATATCAAGGACCAGAGAATATTCTCTACCTGAAAGAAGGAGATCTGGAACAAGAATTGGCTCAAGATAAAAATGTAGTTTGGTTGGTTGAATTGTACACTGCTTGGAGTCCACCGTGTGTCGATTTTTCCAGTGTGTTTGCTGAATTATCCAACAAGTATTGTTTGGATAATTTTCGTTTTGCTAAAATTGACCTCGCCCGTTATCCTGATACTGCCTCGAAATACAAAATCAATACCTCAACTTTGAGTAAACAATTACCAACGGTGATTCTGTTCCAAAATGGTAAAGAATTCATGCGTCGGCCATTGGTGAATGAGAAGAACAAATTGATTCCGTTTAATTTTTCATTTGTAAGTCTAAATCACCCTTAAAAATTCATCCTTAATGATTTTTTTTTCTTCTAAACAGGATAACATAGTGGTGGAATATGATTTAAATAACATTTATGAACAATGTAAAAAGAATCCAATCAAAAAAGAAAAGAAAGAGAAAATGAACTGAGTAATTTTCCACAAACAATCTTTTATCAATCAAGATTTGTGTTAATCATGTAAATAATCAATGAAATTAACAGGTAGCTGCTAAACTGGTTTCGTTTTTGATGTTGTCTGAAACGATTTCCAAAAATATTAAATTAAAAAAAACAAGCGTAAATAAACACAAGAAT
Organism: Amerodectes protonotaria; assembly: GCA_025882695.1. Lineage (NCBI taxonomy): Eukaryota > Metazoa > Arthropoda > Arachnida > Sarcoptiformes > Proctophyllodidae > Amerodectes > Amerodectes protonotaria. The sequence continues at coordinate 42,543 of JAOZJS010000035.1, read as the reverse complement.
CCAATGGATAATGAAAAATTGCCATTTTGGATCATTGATTGTATGCCATAAGGGGGCAGCACGTTTCATGGATTCCAGATACACATCATCAGAATACCAGCGAAAAAACGTGTTTTCATGCTTTTTTTTTATTATCATTCAAACTATATTCCCAGAGTCAAGCTCTAAGTGCTTGTGTAAGCAACAAAAAAAAAATATTGCATGCGAAATCCTCTACACTTTCTCTGATTGATAACAACAGCTTAAAACTGAATTGTTTGTTGTCTTGTGTTTCCTTTATTGAAAAGTTGTTATAGCAATATTTTTTTTACAACTCACCAGTGTTTTGCTCCCAAAAAGATCCCAAATTATCACCTTTTTTTTGTCTAAATCTCCAATCCCTATAAACAACTTACAGCTATCCTACGTGACTTTCTATTTTTCAAAAAATGTCTGACCCTGTCGAAGAAACATCAAACACCTTGAAAGCTGGCCATCCTCCAGCAGGTATTTGATTTGATTTTAAATTTGGATTGAAACGCAATTTGTTCGTTTTGATGGTATGATATTTTCTATCAAAAACAATTACAGTAAAAGTTGCTGGAGGTATTCGAATCACTCAACACAAGCTGCCAACCCATGAAAAACCGACTGCCAAACAATCATCAAAAGATGAGGATGAGGAAGAAGAACAAGCCGTTCCGGAATCTCCACCAAGACCAATGATAAACTTTGTCTCCGGTGCACCAGTTAGGGTAAAATATCATTTCAACTACAATTTTAAGGATTGATCTGATATTTGAATTTGTCTGTTCAATGAAATGAAGGGCAATGAAGATTTTCCGGCGGTCTCGGTCAAAGCTTTTCATGAAAAGAAACCGTTGCCAACCAAAGAATGTAGACCAAACAACAAAAGCGCTGGTAATTTTATCCATCAACCAAAAAAATGAATCTTGGTGCAGCTATCGTGAAGTTTAATCTGCAATGATTAAAAGCGTCTCAATCCCAAGTGCTAACAGGCTTTATGTCATCATAAGGATATTTTTTTCCGGTGGACCAATAATACCTTTTTACCCAAAATTTAATGAATAATTTGAATTTATTATTTTGCAATCCTATCCATGCTAAAACCAAGGTAGACGAACGGCTAATCCTTGAAAGTTTAGATGTGTTTTATATTTGTTTGAAAATTGATGTTATGATGATATTTCGGAACAATAAAGGCAATTTTTCTCTTGGTAACAGTATCCAAACGAGTCCGATATGGTGAGTGGTCTACCTATCGTCTTTTGTCTGGAGGAGCCACCAAAGTTTGTCGCGACAAAGCTTACTCTGTCTACGGCATTTCAAAGTAATATTTGTCTCCCAATACCCAATAATGACTGATTAGCTCTGCTAAGACCACAGAGTCAAAGAAGACCAAGGCAAACAATGGTCGGTGTCCAACTGCGACCAATCGGCTTTTGACAGCATACCTGACAACAAATCTCAATCAAAATAAGCCCAAAGATAGTGAAGCTTATCATTTATTGCAAAAATTCCTAACCCCTGGAAAATCTTAGAATCAGGTGGATATTGATTTGGAAGTTAGCATATAAGAGCAGTAATAAATTAGATTTGGAGCCTGATTCTTGGATGTTGTCGAAATATTTGATCAAAATTATCAAATCGTTAACGACATGATAATTTACCATGCCCATGAAAAGAGAGAAAGCTCTTCCCTTTTCTTCATTGATTCTTTCAATCATTCTTATCGCTTTGAATCAAATGGCCCAGTGGAAGGAATGCTACTTGCAGCATGCACTTGTCGGGAACAAACATAAATTCTTTTGATTTTTGGTCGACAGAAAAATCCAAAACTTACAAACTAGCCTGGACTTTGCTTTTCCCTCTCAATCTCTCTCTCTGTCAGCACAACTAATAAATCAGATTCTTGCAACTAGATTGAAAACAAACAACCATCATCGAGTAGCTCTTCTCTGTCCGACTTGATGATAATTCTTTATAACAATAATGATAATAATGAAGAAAAAAATAGCCTTGAGGCAAAATTAACATCACGGACAGATCCCTGGTCAACACTTTCATTCTTTCGGATCTAAAATGGATGGTGATGTTGTTTGGTCACATGGTTCGCGCCCGGTTGATGATTCTATTTAATCACAAGCCGAAACGAACCAGAATTGATTGATTCATCACGGGAAGTTTGAAACGAGAAAAAAGCAAGCCAAGAATTTGCGCAAATGTCGGTGATTGGAAAAAAGATTTGGAAGAAAGGCAAAAACCGAGGGGAAAGATATATAGACGAAGATGATAACTGTGCGTGGTGGTGGTCCTAATATGCCGACGACCACACTTTATTTACTACCTTGCCATGTCCTTGTGTCTTTTGGTGGCATTCTTCAACGCAAACTTTAGTGCATGTCTTGGCATTATGCGTGTGTGTTACCTTGGCCAGTGTGGCCAATCATGTCAGGAAACTCAATTATTAATGAGACAAGGTTCGCTGGAATTGGCAATGATAATGATAATAATAATAACAACAACAGCGAGCTTGTTGGAAGACAACAATAACCAGAAAAAAACCGAAACCACCACCACTAACACCGCCCGAAACAAAAGGCGGAGAAGACAACAAGACGGACATTGATTTGCAACAACAGCCACACATACACACACAATTATTTATACGCACGCAGCCAAAGCAAAAAAACCTCGAGATTTTCGGGCTGTCTGCGAAGAGGATGATGAAGAATATTTAGAGAAAAAAGTTCTAAAACAAAAAAAAAAGGAATCCGCGAGTTCGAAAACCACCAATCATCAAAACTCTCCTCTCTTTTCATTTCTACTTGTTTGGCAAGCGCTTTGGCTTATTTTGTTTCTTCTCCATTTTGGCCAACCCTGTGCAGAATTTTAGTAGCTTGAAGAACCAAAGATCGATCATCACGAAGAGCACATCCTTGGCCATTATTCTTGTGTCATCGAACACACACTTGCACTTGCAACAGGTGTATCCATCATCATTCACAGCTTAATTAAGTTTGCTTAAGATTTCAACCACCAAAACATTACTATCATGATCGTCTGTAATAACCATCTATCATCAACTGAATGAAATGAAATGAATTTAAAGAATCTCTCTGGCATTGTGTATGGTGGTCAGCCAATTTCAAATCTTTTGCCGAACGCGCGCGCGCGCGTCCAGTAGGTGGTCAGAATGGTTCTCGTGGTGTTGACCAAGGCATTCATGCAACGATAGCCGACCAAACTATTATTTGCTAAATTATAAAATTCAACACTGGCCGTTTATTTGTGCTGTGGTGTGTTTGCATCGAACCAGGACAAAAGAGCTAGAATACACTTGTTGCGCTACTCGCGCATTTTGCAGCTTATATCTTCATTATTATAGCCATTTTCTTCGAACGACCAACATTCTGAACATCGAAACCGATCATGGCTTCAGCAATCAGCATGAAAAAATTCAAATTGAATTCATTTTCAATGATTCTTATTTTATTACTGTTATTATCATCATTGAACATAATCATTGTACTTGTATCTTCGATGCCCAGCGGTGTTAGCGATAGTTTTCTCACCGGTAATAAAATTTCTTGCAATGAAGAAGGACAAATTGTTGTGATACCATTTTTACGTTCCGATCCGTGTATCAAATGCATGTGTTTGAATGGAGAGATTGATTGTTTCAAGAATGCTTGTCCGCAAGCCATGAATTGTTACCATTATCAATCGAATCAGTCGGATAGTTGCTGTCAGCAAACGTGTTTATCCTGTAAATTTGGCGATCGTATTGTTAACAATAATGAATATGCTCAAGATTCTGATGATGTTTGCAAGTCACATTTTTGTAATGTAAGTTTAACGCGATCGGTCACATTCTCGTCCCTAGTCTCTATCCCTATCCTAACCATTTATTTCTTCTCGAATAAATTATGTTTTCCGAAATCTGCCAGTCGGGTACATTGACCTCACACGAAACAATATGCCATGTACCATGCGACAAACCAATACGTTTGTTGGGTCAATGTTGTCCATCTTGCAACGCTTGTCCAAAGAATGCTAAAGATGGTGAAGAAGTGGATATTATCAACAATGTTGAAGATCTCTGCATCCGGTGTTATTGTTTTAAAGGTCAAATGATCTGTCATAGGAAAGTTTGTCCAGTGTTACCATGTCATCGATCGCAATGGTACAAACCGAAGAATTATTGTTGTCCAATTTGCAAAGGTAACAAAGTGCTCGATTCAGACCTGTTCCAAGGCAAATGTTTGATTGGCGACAAAGTTTACCAACACATGGATAGATTTGTTTTCGACGAATGTACCACTTGTGTTTGTCAGGTAATCTCTCCGATGTTCCAAACGCGCACCAGTCAACTTGTATTGAATATAATCAATCTTAATTTAGAATTCTACAAACATTTGTCAAAGAAAAGCTTGTGCAAAATTATCCTGTCCTGAAAGTGAACAAATCAAGACGGAAAACCAATGCTGTCCCAAATGTCAATCGCCCAGGGTTAAAAAAGGAATGAGTTTGGATTGTTTTCACCAAAATCGCCTGTTAAAAGTATGCCCATTCAATAATGATTCTGTGTAAATTAGTACAACAGCTTATGTGGTTGTTGTTTTTTTTTCAAAAAAAAGGACGGAGAATGGGTCGATTCTTGTAGGCAATGTAAATGCAATCAAGGCAAGATCGAATGCAGCAATAGAATGTGCCCAAACGACTTCGTTTGTCCGCATGGCCATCGTAAAGCAAAAATCAATGGCGAATGCTGCGAATCCTGTGTTCCGGTAGGTTAATTTTAGAGTGTAATCCGTTTTAAACCATCAAATCAAATCGTAGGAAGATGGCCATTGTATATTGAAAGATTCGTTGACCAATATAACAACGTTTGATGGAAAAAATTATCATTGGACGGGCCAGTGTAATTATGTTTTGGCCAAAGATTGTGAACTCAAACGATTTTCAATACATTTACTTCACAAATTCCATAATTCATCCACACACTCTCGACCAATTTATCGTGGTGCATCTTTGTTGGTCAGAATCGAAAATTCGCGAATCCTTTTAAGCCATTTGGGCAGAATTCGTGTGAACCGAACATTGGTACAACTTCCTTACATTCAGATGGGACGATTCTCGATTGTCCAGACACAGGATCGAGTCAAACTTCATGCAATTATCGGTTGGTTTTGAAAAAAAACGCGCGCGCAAAATTCAAAATTCTAATAAAATTGATTCGTTGAACCAGGTGTCGACATCTTGTGGCAAAAAAACGGATCGATCGATTTGAAAATCAAAAGCCATTTTCGTGATCAAACTTGTGGTCTTTGTGGTAATTTCAATCTGGATCCTAATGATGAATTCAAAGCAAAACGATTGAAATCCATCGTTGAATTGGATCGATTTGTCAATTCATACAAGGTTGGCCAGAATATCCTTTGTCCCAAATCAATGATCAAGCAGTCAACTTCAAAAACGTCTTTGTCGTCGTCATTGGTATTGTTGAAAGACGATCTGATAGAAAAGACCACCAAATTTTGCCAAAATCAAGGAGAACAAGCCATTTTATCGGCTGTACGTGTTTGCAACCGGATGAGACAAAGACATGGACCTTGTATTGTTGGTGATGGGAATAAAAATGAATTACCTGAAGAGAAAATCCACGAACAGTGTCTGAAAGATATGTGCACTTGTCGTGGTGATAAACAATGTCAATGTTATACGGTTGAACGTTTCATCAAAGATTGTACCCGAGACAAAAATATCAATGTTCCCGAAACATCAATGTGTAAATGTAAGTTTTCCAATGGATTTGCTCAATCGTTTCGGTTTCAAATTTTCTATTTCGTTTTTCATGCAGCGTTTCAGTGTCCGATTGGATCAGAATTCAAATTCTGCTCGCATCAGTGTAGGAAAACTTGCCAAAACCGAAAACAACGTCTTGAGCAGCTAAAACTACAAAGACAATGTAGAAGAAAGGAATGTAAATCCGGATGTGAATGCATTGGAAATCGTGTCTGGTATAAAGGCCAATGTATACCTGAAGTGATGTGTCCATAATGATTGATTGAAGATTTTCATTCCAAGATTTGGATTTTTGTGGCTGCTTTCTACACTAGTCATTATCCGTATCCATAATTCAAATTAAACTAAACCATTGATTTTGGCGCCTTTTGAAATTTGAATTTTTCGACTACATCCAAACCCCTCTCTTGTCTAACACTGATTTATTTGTACGACTAGACCTGACTTTTGGATTCATCCCACTACCATTTGATGGCGAGGGTTTGGACAAAAGCAGCCTTGCTAGCTGAAAGTGAAAGCGCAATCTCACCAATCTATATCCAGCCACAACAACCACCAAGGTTTTCATTATGATAGAACAACAAGAATCCCAGTCGAGAGAGTGAGAGAGAGGAAGAGACTGGTTTTTCAATGTGGGTCGAGCGCGCGATCGATTCAATTTTACAGACCATGTAACCAAATGTGTGCCTGTATACATTTGGAGACCTCATCCTTATTCGAATCGTTGGTGACCTTTGTGCCTTGTTTTGCTCGTATGTGTCAATCAAAAATGCTCGAGCCATTCAAGGGGCATTTTTGTATTAGAAAAAAAAAATCAAATTCTATCGTTGAATTTGACAGGCTTTGGCGCGAACACGGTCAACTACCCAAGTTGACTTTCCTTTAATTTTGTTTTTATTTGAAAAAAATTCGCTTAGCGGGGTGTTACTAATTTTTTTCTGGGCGTCTTATAGGTTAACACAAAAATGTAAAAATGCACATGGTCTGAAGATGCACGCACACACACATTGATAAGTATGTGCGGTACTTATGGTATGGGTTTAAGCATGCACAGAAGGCAAAGGACACCGCCACACATTGAGTTAAGCTCATCCAAGAGAAGGCGTTGCCTGCCAACAACAATGAACAATAAAAGTAAGAGAAAAGAAAATGGTGACGAAAAAGTTACTACCACTACCACTGTGTGATGATAGTGGTACAAGCAAACGCGTTGATAATACAAAATGGACACGATCAAAGCACACACTCCTTGCCTGTTTATGTGTGTGTATTTTCTTAGTGTGTCTGTATTATTGTTATTATTTTTCAATATCCTAAGTTGACTGTAAAATAGTTATTTACGCCTGAATCCTTCAAATTTCTTATCTGGTATTGTTTTGTAAATTATCCTCTGAATATAATAATAGACTTGATGATTGATTCTATACATCCATCAAGTTTCATATCATTTTTTCGCCCTAAGGTACCGAACCAATCTTTTCGCCGAATTCGGCCATCATTGGATTGTTGTTTGTCCTTTGAAAATATCTGATTTATCTGGTCCATGACCAAGTATTCGGTGGCGGAATAAGCAACAAACAAAATTTTGAGCAAGTAATTTGTTAATCTTGTTCGACTATATCTCGGAATTTGAGCTTATCAAATCAGAGTGCCCAATTCCTAATCGACAACCGATTGACAATGAGCGACGATCGTATAAATAATTCTCAACCACATTTACCAAGATATAAAAGGCAAAGAATCTCAGCGGCTAATGAAACATCTTCTTCATCATCATCAAGAAATAGTACAAATAGTTCGAGTGAATCATCGCCAGAAACAACAGCAACGAATAATGTTGGTGCAGGCAGTGGTGTCGGTGGTGCATCGTCATCAACCACCTCAACATCAACATCTGGATCTCGTGGTCGTGTATCAAATGTGTTCCATGAATCGAATGATACGATAAAAAACAGTACTGATAAAGAAAAATCAAAACTTTCGAAAACATCGACTACTAGTGCTAAAAGGTTTGAAATGTCCCAAACAACTAATAAAATTAGAATTAAGATTAAATTTGGTGATCTTTGTTTCAGAATACAAAAAGAACTTGCCGAAATAACCCTAGATCCACCACCTAATTGCAGGTAAATTTTAAACTTTTAAGCAATGTTTCCCGACATTCAAATTTTGGACTTGTTTATTTATTTTTTCGATCAGTGCTGGACCAAAAGGCGATAACCTTTACGAATGGGTTTCCACCATTCTCGGACCACCCGGATCTGTTTACGAAGGTGGAGTTTTTTTCTTGGACATTCATTTCTCGACAGAATATCCATTCAAGCCTCCTAAAGTAAATTAGCTTTTGCTTAAGATGCTTTCCGGTCGCATTAATTTAGACTAATAATCATTAGGTTACATTTCGGACCCGAATCTATCATTGCAATATAAATAGCCAGGGTGTTATCTGTTTGGATATACTGAAGGATAATTGGAGTCCAGCATTGACTATATCAAAAGTGTTGCTCTCTATTTGTTCATTATTGACTGATTGCAATCCAGGTATGATGTTCATGCAATTATTTTTATCTTTGGACACTGATTGATTGAAAATATATTTAATTGCTCGTTATAAGCTGATCCATTGGTTGGAAACATAGCGACACAATTTGTGAATAATCGCGAAGAACATGATCGGATTGCTCGATTGTGGACCAAACGTTATGCCACCTAAATCTTTCCCTTTTGTGCTTTGCTAAAAATCCCGGATCTACAATACAAACCGGGAAAAAAATATCAATCCAATCTAAGATACCGAATCAAAGAATCAAGTGGATATAAAACGGGAAGAAAAACATTTGAATCAGATGTTTTGATGTTGGAATAACAACAATCGGTATATTATTAACTATACTATACAATTTCAATAAAATTTGTGATTTTTTTTTCATTATTAATATGAACTACTATTTGTATAATCTCTTTTTTTCTTTGTTAATTGTAACTAATTTTCTCAAAAAAGAATCTCATTTAAACACACCCAAATAAACATCATTTCCAATATTTACTGGACTTTATTTAAAATAAATTGATAATTTGTAATGAAATTCTTGGACTTTCATCAAAATATCGATCAACTACTATTTCTCAAAATACTATCATTATTATTCTTATTATTTTGATTACTTTTTGTACAATGATTCTTTTTATCCTTTTATTATTTGATTGATTATATTTTTTGGAATACATATTTAATTTCTTTGTAGAGTTAACATCAACTGTGGTTTCTATTTATGAAAAGAGAAATTATTGGATCATCAAAATTCAAATTCAAATTTCAATCTCGTCTTTTATGAATAGCCTCTCAATTTCGATTTCGAAAAAACATGTGTTCACACTATTAATCATTTTGCTTTTGAATCATTTGGGTTTGAGATCTTGGCAAAAATAATGGACGAAACCGATCAGACAGATATGATTGTCAACGATGAAGACTTGGAAGAAGTTATTGAATTAGAAGATATTGATCCTCAAAATGAAAAAGCCGATGATGATGATGATGAACTAGTTGAATATGATAGAGAATCGCAAGAAAATGATGAAGCATTGAAAGACGAAAACAATCCACTTGAAGATGAATCCGTTTTTACATTTAAAGAACACCAAGAACCTGTGTTATGTTGTGCGGTCAGCAATGATGACAAGATTGTAGTTACTGGTGGCCAAGATGATAAAGCCTTTGTTTGGGAAACTGAAAATGGGCAAGTCAAATTTCAAACCACAGAACATAGAGATTCGATTATCACTGTCAAATTCAATTGCAACTCAACCATGATTGCCACAGGCGATTACAGTGGTTTTATTATTGTTTGGGACCTCAATGGCACGAAATTGCATGAATTGGATATTGAACATGATCTTTTTTGGTTGGAATGGCATCCTCAAGCTGACAATGTACTTGTTGCTGCAACTAGTCAAGTTTGGATGTGGAAATTGTCTCAGACAAACCTTCGATCCAAAATATTTTCAGAGATTGGACTTGCCAGTACTGTCGGCAAGATTTTCAAAAGTGGAAAACAAATCGCCTTGGGATATGAAGATGGTGCTTTAAGAATTTGGGATTTGAAAGAAGGGAATACAACAACAACCATTCCAGGTATTATTAACCATATTTTTGACTTGTAAAATTTCCAAAAATTGATTGACAAATTGTTTTTCAGGACATAAAGCTCTCCATGGCTCGATTTTGACCATGGACATCAATTTGGATGATAGCCTAGTGGCCATTGGTTCGGAGGATGGCATGGTGAAAATTTTGAATGTGAAAAACCAAAAACTTTTAAAAAGTGAAAAGTTTTCTACGGAAGATTCTTCGAATGCCGAGGATTGTATTGAAAATATTCTGTTTTCGGGCAAAGATATTCTGGTGATTGGTTCGCTAAATGGTTTCATTCAAGTATGGCATCTTCCCACGAATACTAAACGAAACGAGATCAAACTAGTTGGTGGAATAAGCAAAATGATGATCGATCAACATAATGCCAATATTTTGTATGCTGGATGCTTGGATTCTATATTTCGTGTTCTAGAATTGCGAACATGTGAAATAACTTTGACCAGAAGTGGTCATCGCGATCAAATTCTGGATTTTTCAATATCTTCTGATTCTAAATATGTTTTAACCTGTTCAGATGATTGTACTTGTAAAATTTTCAAATTGACCAATGATTAAAATTTTGTCGCACGTATTCTATGAATACAAGCGGCAAAAACGCGTTCCACGTTTTTTTATTGCACAACAATCAATGGAATTTGTAAATTCTGACGCCTGATTCTTTACTTAAATTCTCGCTGCGAAACTCTGACATGAATCGACGGGTGAATAACCAATTACCTAACAATTTGATCCAATTGCAGAATTGCATCAAAAGGGATCCAATCGGGTACCAACAAGAGGTATGGCTGAACAAGAAGCGATTTAAATTTGATCCAGAATAAGTTGGAATTTATTCTTTCGATTGATACTTTAGTTTCATCAACAATATGAACATTTCAAATCCCTCCTTGAGATATTCCAGTTTGATCCATCCTCTTATAATAAGGAATTTATCGATTTGGTCATGTTTCTGGCCCATGTCTGTGCTGTTTATCCTGATGAGTTGATCGCTTATCCAAAAGAATTGGTCAGAATACTAAAGTTATTTTCGACCAGTTTGAATCCAGAAGTTCGTTTGGTAATTTTTTACAATGATATGAGTTAAATCGATTCTAAAAAGAATTCTGGATTCGTTAAATTCTTTTTATCAGATAATGGTACGAGCATTGATTTTGTTGCGGAACAAATCCTTACTGGCTCCAAATGATTTGTTGGCTTTGTTTTTTGAGTTGTTGAAATGTCAGGATAAAAAATTAAGGATGTTCATCAGACAACACATCATTACGGATATCAAGAACATAAATTCCAAACAAAAAAATCACAAAGTTAATACTGTTTTGCAGAATTTCATGTTCTCCATGTTGAAAGATTCCAACGTGATGGCTGCCAAAACATCGTTGCATATTATGATTGAATTGTATCATAAAAACGTTTGGAAAAATTCCAAAACGGTCAATGTAATAGCCACGGCTTTGTTTTCCAAAATTCCTAAGATAATGATCATAGCGTTGAAATTTTTCCTGGGCAAAGACGAGACTGAACAAGATGGTGATGAAGATGGTGATAGCGATGAAGATGATGATTTCAATGATAATCTGCCATCGGCACAAGAAATATCCCAAGCTAATAAAGTGAACAAAAAAACCAGAAAACGGAAACGTTTGCTACAGAGGAGTAAAGAGGTTTTAAAGAAATATAAAAAGAAATCCAAGCCAGAATCTTTCGATTTTTCCGCCATACATCTTTTAAACGATCCGCAAACATTGGCCGAAAATCTTTTCAAAACACTAGAAACGTTTAGTGAGCGTTTTGAATTTAAATTAATGCTGGTCAATTTTATATCTCGATTGATTGGGATCCATCAATTGTTTTTGCTGAATTTTTATCCATACCTACAACGTTATCTTCATCCACGACAGCAAGAAGTGACAAAATTTCTTCAGTACGTGGCTCAAGCATCGCATGAGCTTGTTCCGCCTGATGTTATAGAGCCAATTCTTAAAGTTATAGCCAATAATTTTGTCACGGAACGGAATTCCAATGAAGTAATGGCGGTAGGTATCAATTCAATCCGAGAGATTTGTGTTCGCTGTCCATTGGCTATGGATGAAGATTTATTACAAGATTTGGTTGCCTATAGTTCCTTCAAAGAGAAAAACGTTTCAATGGCAGCCAAATCATTGATTCAATTATTTCGTGTTGTCAATCCAAGTATGTTGAAGAAAAAAGATCGTGGTCGACCCACAGAAGCTAGTGCAGAACGTAAAACATATCAATATGGTGAATTGAAAGCTGTCGATTTTATTTCCGGTACAGAGGTTCTTGACGAAAATGAACCAATCGAAGAGCAAGAATCTGGTAACAACGCAAAAGACAAAGATATTGACAGTGATAGTGAGGGTAGTTGGGTTGATGTTTCTGATGATGATCAGGATATAATTTTAGAAGAAAGTAGTGATGATAACGAAGATGAAGAACAAGAGAATCCATCATCTGAGAATCAGATTGTGTTGAATCCGAAAGAAAAAGCTGCACAAATATCAGTTAGTCGGATATTGAATCAAGAGGAATTTCAGAAAGTTAAAAAAGCACAATTATCCAAACAACTGCGAGCCGCCATGCCGAAACGATTCAAGACATCTAAATCCAATAATTGCAAAGAACCGGATCCCCTGGCCACCTTGGACGCCAAAGAAGTTGTTTCATTGAGCTCAATCGAACGTTTATATAAAAAAAGAAGAGCAGACAAACAATCAAGATTGGAATCAATCGAATCTGGTCGAAAAGATCGCGGAAAGTTTGGCTCTAGAAAAGGCAAATTGAATGAATTTGCGGGGAAAAGCAAGAAAGAAGCGAAAAAAGGCAAAACTTTTATGATGATCAAACATAAAATCAACAAAAAAAGAAAGAAATCCTTCAAAGAGAAACAAGCTTCACTACGAAATTCTTTATTGAAACGATGTCAATAAGAAATCATATATTTTCGAAATTTAAAATCTTTATGTTTTTCATCATTGGAGGAATGTTTGTCGTTGGGGGGCAGGACAAATAAAAAAAGTTGGTTCAAAAGTAAAGCCAAAATCAGGCTGCTACCGCCTTATAATTGTAATCAGCTAATATAGTTATAGTTAGACTTTTCCTGGTTGGCTACAGTCTTCTATGATTTCTCCGCCCTTTTTGTTTAAGAAGAGCCAATCACTTTGCTCGTTCGTTTATAGTTCAACCAAAACGCATATGACCATAATCCACATCGCTGTATTTAGCTCGAGCATTGAAACGTTTACCAAAACGTAGGTGGCGTTCTTGTCTATTAAATCTTTCCTCATTTCCGATCAATTTTCCTGGTTCCACGTCTGAAAAAAAAAAGATTGAAAAACGGAAATTGAGATTAGCTTCGGGAATTTTTGAATAAAACAATAGCGGCTTACCTGGAAACGGGTATATTTCTATCCGAGAAAATCGATTCAAAAGTTCTTGATATAGTCTATCAAGTTTGTCGGATGATGAGCTTGATTTGGCTTGTGTTTCCAGTGATGGATCTGTTATTGGTGAATTCCAATCGCCACCATTAGTTGGTTGCAATGATTGAACCAACCAGATGCTATAAAATATCAAAGCGATTGCAACAACTCTAGACAATGATCCAGATTTCATTGATTTGAAAGTCATTTTGACTGGAAAATTTTCGTTAGGAATCTGACAAGGACGAGTGTAGAGATCCAACGGAGCGCTAGAATGAATGATTCTGAAATTCTTTCGCAGAACTGCATTTATATAATGACGATCCATTCTGCGATGATTTACGCAGCAACGAGCATAGAGAAAAAATGCTATTGAAAAAAGATTGCATACAGAGAACATAGAATGAATTATGGGTTGCAATTTTTTTCCAAATTAATTAAACATAAAACTATTTGATTTGTGTGGCCAAAATATGAAATTGAATATGGAAAAGTATGGAATAGAAAAAAACGACAACCTTGGAAATCAAAAATATGATTAACCACCACCCAAACCTAGGATGTCATATCAAATAATATAAGCTCGGAATATTAATATTTTGTTTAGGTTTTTCAATCAAACTTTTTATTTTGATTCTCGATTGAATTATGTTACCAGTGTTGTAACATCTAGAATATCTAACCGGTCACATGGGACAAAGTTTTAAATGAATTATATCCAATCCGATGAACATGATCTTCACCAATTAATTATGATCATCGCCATACTCCGATGATCAGCAATTTTCATCGGAACGATAATTTTATTTAAAGTTATCATCAAATGATTTGAATATTCCGGATGTTGTCGATGATGTAACTTGAACATTTTCTTTTATAAATATGCTTTTATTAAATCATAGCTCAAGTTCCATAATTTTTCTCTTAATTGTTCATCATCCGCCAAACGGTTGTATGGTGAACGAGTACAATCAGCATAATAATTTCCTGATGTTCCGGCCACATCATTATCGTCAACAGTCAAATAGATCAAGGTCTGTGCACCATCTTTTTCCGATTTTCCGTACAAAAATGCAACCAATTTAAGCACCAGACGTAGGTACCAAATTTGATTATTTTTGATTCCATTGGTCAAAACCGTTCCTGGATGGAATGAATTACATGTGATGCTTGTACGATTGAACCAACGGTCTTCAAGCTCTTTGGCCAGCATGACCAAGGCCAATTTAGAATCACAATAAGATCGAAATGGATGTTTTTTATAATTTTTCAATCTTGCAATGTTCTCCAAATCAATATCACCATACATGTGAGCTTGGGAGGAGGTCAAAATGATTCTCGAATGATCGTTTAGCAGATCCAGCAGCAATCGGATCATCAAAAAATGGCTCAAATAATTACATTGGAAATGCATTTCAAAACCATCGGGGGTGAATAACTTATCCGCAGGCAATCCAGTGGCAGCCGCAAAACATACAAGATAATCAATTTTCAAATTTTGCTTGGTCGTTCTCAAACGAGAACAAAACTTTTTGACATCATCCAATGAAGTAAGATCACAATGTTCAACATGAATTTTATGATTGCCAGTTTGTTCCATCACGAAGCGGGCACATTCTTGAGCTTTGGAAACATTTCTACATGCCATTATTATATGAGCGTTTCTTCGAGCCATATCAAGTACATACTCTTTACCGATACCAGTATTACCGCCAGTCATCACAATCACTTTTCCAGTTAGATCACGGTTATTGGTGCATATTCCGTTGGTGATTCGGAAATAGATTCTCAATGCAAAACATAGAACCAGACTGACAGTTAGAAAAAACAGTAGTGCATAGGCAAAAATCATGATGATGATTAGTTTGAAGTGGATTGGAATGGAGCGCGTGCGACCGATGCCCGTGGTCAAGTGAATATGACTTCCGTATGAAACAATTACCATGTACATACTTTTTTATGATAATAATTTTCGTTGCGCATCTCGTTTTTCTCTCGTTCTTCTTTGCATTGCATACAAGTCCGATTATTATGGTCGGACAAAGACAATGGTGGCCATCATCACAAAACATGATGTACGTGCGTGCAGGAAATGCTTGGCAATTTTTTTGTTAAGGTTTTGTTTTATTAATGTTAGTGGCTGCTCTGCCACAAAAATCGACTAGGAAACTTGTTCTCGCGATTGATCTACGGACATGAAGATTTTTTTTGTCTTAGTTTTATGAAAATTTGAATTTTGGACGCTCGTTTTTCCAAAACCCAGTTTCTTCATCTCAATGATCATCTAAAGCTACAAGTATTGAATGTATCTGTTCCAAAATCCCTGGTCTTAAAATTCAAACTAAAGATTCAGACTTTTGAAAAATCCATTGATCGACACCTATTGGCGCTTGATTGAACTAGTTCAATGAATCATCATTACTACACGTGTTAGATGTCCTGCTGATCATATCTGGTTCTTGGCCCATCTGGATCCCGATTCTTGTTACTTAAAATTCGTTTAAACAGAATCTACAAACGCCTAATGTGGGTTTCCATTGCTTTCGTTGCACCAACTCCATTGATTTATTGGTTTTATTTTTACAGATTGGATACAAGCATGACATTTCCTTGTTTTTTGGACTGGTTGCCTTTGCAGTCCAATTGCCTATTGCCTTGCTTAGCTGCGCTGCCCTACCTAGACTAGCTGGACTGCTAGGATTGCCCGGATCCATATTCTCTTAAATATGGACTCTGGACTAATCTGCTCTCTTTTTCTTTATTCTCATTTTAGGTATGACAAAGGATGGTGGCCTGTCATATTCGCTCCAGCACAGGTAATAGCTCATTTTGCTAGGGTATTTTCTCCTTTTCAGGTTAGGTATCGTGAATGTCCCTGTGTTGGGTAGTTGCACCGGGATAGAGTGGCCCAAACTGCCTAGGTGGTTTATTCTGGGGACATCAGTCTTCCACCGAATCTAAAAAAAAGATTGAAGTCCCTTTGGTGGTTCTACATGGGGGCTCTGGTCTTACACCGAGAATAACTTAAGAAAAAATCCCCTCCGGTGGGTTTCAGGTTGTGGGAGTTAGCTTTTTGCACCGGTCATAACTAAAAAGAAGGATTCCAAAACCCTCAAGAAACCCTCTCCGTCCCCTTTTCCTGTTGGAGGGGTGAGTTAACGATTTGACTTTCAGATCCGCGGCTCTCCCTTCCAGCTCCAGCTAGTCTTCATCTTCGGCTACCAGATGGTAGCATTGTCGCCTCGGGTGGAGGGGCAAAAGAAATGGAGGGCTGAAATGTGAATTCTCTTGGATTTTTTAAAATCGAAAGGGACGAAGCATTTTGGCTGTTTCATGGCTTTTGCCCCTCCACCCGACGTGGTAATGCACCAGCTTGTGTGGCACGCGCATGCGCAGTAGGCATTTGGACTTGTTTTATTTTTGAAATTTTTTATTTTTATTATACTTGTTAATCAATAAACCTAGAATGTTTTGTAATTATCATGTTTTATTATTAAAATAAAGTTATTTTCAATAAACCACCATGTGTTGTTTTACTTGGTATCCTACCCTACAAAGAGTATACTAAGTAAACTATTCCATAAAATCAAACCAATGTGTTGTCAGTTTCAATGGAGATTTATTGGCAACATTAGCAGAAAGTTGGTCGTAAGAAAAAAATCCAAGACTTCCAAGTTTGATCAGCACAAGTATTATTAGGCAATGCAATTGTTCCAAGTTTCAACGATTTCCAGCAATTATGGATATTCTTGCAATGTAGAATTCAAAATTCAGCATTTCAGGTTCCGGCCAACAGATGGCACCATATGTTCCAATAGTGAAAAAACCCCCCCAGTCCTTTGAAAATTGAGCAAAAGATGGCAGCACTAGTTCTAAAAACAGATAAATTTATAATAAAAAAATTATTAATAATTTTCCAGGAAGAATCTAAGAGAAAATTAGTTATAAAAGTTAGTAAATGATTAAAGTTTCAAGTCAAGCCGAGCTAAGTTATAGAACTTATCTTCAAAATTAAATATAATTTTGAAAGAAAAAAGATGGGGAAAAATCAATAACTCACCATAGGAGCATCCAAAATTGCGGGAGTTGTTCCAAAAGTATCATGTCCTGAATCACCCCGCAGCAAAACCGAAGACAAAAATTGATTGAAAAAGATTATTTTCGGCCAAAAATGAATCGAAACTTTTCTGAAATTTAAAAACATTTGCTTGACGTGCAAACAATCCAAAATTTCTCAAATGCGACGACCATCCAAGACGAGAGCCAACGTGCAAATGAATGATGCGTTGAAAATGAATGATTGAACGATTAGCAACACGAAAGTCATCGGTCAAATCAATCAAGATAATCCTTGCGTTGAGTTGAGTCGAGTCTTATCAATGCTATCGAGACTATCACCCTAGATGTGAATCAAAATAATGGAAGAGAACCACCTAGAGCTATGGGAAAACATTTTTAATTGGAAAAAATTTCAAACTTAAGAAAATTTACATATATCATATGTAGAAATAATTGTAAATAATAGAACAAAATCATAGAGAGAGAAATTAAAGAATGGAATGGAAAATAAGATATCACCGTGAAAGATCTTGACTGGGATATATTCTTGAAATGACTGAATTTTCCAGAATTTGAATATGTTTCGATGCTCGATATCATCAAAAGAGACTAGACTGGTTATAAACAGACGATCATTTTTATACCAGATAATAAGCCAATTTCGCCTCACTAGAATTCAAGATTTTTACAAGCACCGTCAAAATACCATTGATTGATTTCATTCCAGGTTTTGAAGTGATTTTCAAGTGCCTTATCATTGTTTGTCTTGCGGCTTGCTTGCTGTCTATCAAGCGTTTCACAAAGTTGGCAGAATAATACTTCATTAACATCTGGAGTTGAGACAAAATGTGTCTTTCTCCATTCAAAATAACTTAAATATAATTGTCTGCTACTGGCAATTCGGATTATTAGTTTAGCTAAACGTTTCGGACTCATTTTGGTGGCATCTATATAAGAACCAGGAGGCAATATTTCGGTGTAGTTGGCTCCGCCATACACTATCGGAACGATGTCATATTTCATCACTTCGAATACTTTTTCGGTCACATAATCCCTGTTTAGTTTTGAAAAAAACAAGACATCAATGAAAGAACTGCAAACAAAAAACTTTGAAAAACTGACTTGCAAATTGAATTTTCAAATGATAAATAAAATAAATATTCTTTAGCTGCTTTTTCATAGCATTTCTTTGAACGAGGACATTTTAGCCTGCCACATCTACCATAGATGTCAACTTGAATTAATTTTGATAGTTTTTCCACATAGATTTCTCTACGGCCATTCGTATGACAATTAC
The DNA here is from genome assembly GCA_025882695.1 of Amerodectes protonotaria. Taxonomy (NCBI): domain Eukaryota; kingdom Metazoa; phylum Arthropoda; class Arachnida; order Sarcoptiformes; family Proctophyllodidae; genus Amerodectes; species Amerodectes protonotaria. Next base: position 23,783 of record JAOZJS010000035.1, on the reverse strand, counting down.
TCACAAACCAAGCTATTGGTTTGATTTTTCCACTAAGGTCGACAGTTTTGGCTAAATCAATTTTTAAAGGACTGGGGCGTTTAAGAATCTGACCATAAGGTATGTATAAATCCGAATCTCGTCGATATGTTGCTGTCAAATTAAATGTTTGAATATCACTTTCAGGTAAGAGGGGTGAATTAGCTGGCGATTCATAATTGTTTATGGTCCACAATTGATTTACGTTGCGACTTTTGGGCAAAACTTTCGAATTGAAATTTCGCCAATGAAATATTATTGCTTCAGATGAATTCAAATAAGAACGATCACTAGTGATCAAACAGTTGGGAAATTTTTTAAAACACATTCTCGGTCGAAACAAAAAATTTTCAGAATAATCATTAAATGTTTTTCGCATTCGGTCCATTATATCGTCATCAAAATATTTGGTCCAATATAATATAATCTGAAAACTGATAATTAAGATTTGAAGATTAAAATTATGCTTTTTGTTTAAAATGAGAGTATCATACCCTTTAGTTTGATCCGGTGGCAGGTGAACATATTGACTGATTTGATAATTGACGATTTGTTTGCGTCCATTAATTGTAACTGTTTCATTGAGATATGGCGGAAATGAGCGAGAATTTGATGAAATTTTCTGCCGATTCAATAGCGAATTATCCAGCAAAAAAGTCGAAACCCAAAGACCAAGACAAATTAAAATGAACACGCGGAATTTATTATTGAACGGTGCATTTGAAAGATACGAGAATAGATCCATTTTTTGATTTGAACATTTTGCTTCCTGCTCTTTAATAAAAGAACTAAATAGATCGAGTAGAGTTGAATTGAATTAAGAGCGTCCCATCTTGGAAACGATATTTGATAAAGTATCCAGGATGTTATCTATAAAAATAAATGTAAGCCCACTCGTGCCACATTACCAATAATTTGAACAAACATTTTAGCGATACCTAAACAAAAATCAAAGGACATTAGATAGAACACTCAATAAGAACAAAAGTGTCGCGGTAGTGCATGCAGCACCACCTTTTATCGAAAATTCGGACAAAATTTCACATCGCGCGATTATTGAAAAACCATCAATTAATTTTGTATGATAGGATATACCAGAATAACTTTTGTAATTTCACAACAGTACATTGGCCATTAAGTACTTATTTTATTGTTGAATATTCCTCCATATTAGCGACTAAAATACAAGGAAACTCATTGTTTAAATTCCAAAGAATCTAGAATCAAGAATCGATTAAATAATTTAAACAACGTATGATAATTAAATTGATGAAGCAAAAAATATTCTAGGCCATTTTCTGATAGGAATCGGGTGGGTTACGTTTCCGTCTTGGATGCTTCTTGCCATCCACATATTCAAATTCATAGCCAAAAAATGCAGCAAACACAAAAATGATTCCAAACGCGACGAACAAAAACACTGAAATTATAACTGAAGCCAAAGAAGCTGGTTCCAGCACTGATCTGGCGAAAAATTGCGATAATGCCCATAGGAAAAAACTGAACAGAAACAGACTGGGAATCACAATCAGTCCAATATCGAAAAGATTCTCGATGAAATAGTTTCCAACCAATCGATCCACCACTTTAACTCGAACCGGACATTCAGGATGTTCCTTGTTCATAGATCGTTCCAATTTACGAGCATGATAGGTCAAATGAAACCAACGTATTGGCACACGGATAATTGCCCGTAGGATTCTTTCGGTTCGCATTCCACGTCCTTCGAATTCGATTTCATCCAAATCGATTGTATCTTGTTCATTGTTGTCATCATCATCATCATCACCGAATTTATCGTTGGTCGTTTTGATGGCCCAAAATGTTAAACGATCACGAATGTAGACCAATGTCTTCAAAATACGAGACATGATAGATTGGAAATTTTTTATTAAAATGTTTGTCTTTTTTCGATTATCTTGGCTTGCATCCAGAATATGCTATTCCTATCACATCCTATAAATAAAGTTGGACAGTGAGCCATAGAGAGTTATATAGAAAAAAATTATTCCTAGACGCATGATCAAGTCAAATGGTTTTCAAACAGAATCCATATTAGATTCAAGCCAATAATATAACAAAATTCGAAGACCCGAATTTAATTCTTTTGAAAATTCCATGGAAAACTGCATAAAAACCCTGTGTGGAACCATTTAATTTAATAATTAATTTCCAATGGGCGATAACGAAAAAAACCAATATTCTATCGTTTACGTAACGGTTCCGGATGTTGATACTGGTAAACTTATAGCCAAGTAAGCATTACAATTGTGATCTCGTTTCAATTTTTTTTCTAAATTGAATCTTACCAAAAAGTGAATTATTAACGAAACAGTTTGCCACATTTATCAATATGATACCGTCAATGATAACTTTGTACATGTCCGATGATGATGAAAGAAAAAACGAAGAAAACATGGATTCAGAAGTACTGATGTTGGCCAAAATCCGTCGAGAATTCTCCGCAAAGATAATCAGTTTTATACACGAGATACATCCATATGATATACCAGAGATTTATTGCTTACCGGTAAGCTTTTGCAAATAAATTATCATCTTCTCTATTGACAATTATATACCAGATCCAAGGTTTATCTAAACCATTGCGACAACATTTGAATGATCACTTGGCCAAGCAACTATGATGATCTAAAGAATTTGATTAAACTATTACAGATAGGTCGACTTGGTCGACCTAAATTATTTTTTTCAGATTAAAATTTTATTGTTGCCTGGTATATGTGCGTTGTTTTTATCCTGATATTTGATTATAATAGCGAGTGTGTTTTGCATCGTTGATTGTAGTTATGGTAATATTATAAAAAAGCTTCGATTCAATAATAAATAATCTTTAAGCAAATTCAAAACTTTGAAAAATGTATTGCTTCATATTGCTATAAATGTGGGTTTACCGGAGGCATGTGTATCTGTTAGTGTCAGCATTATAAAGAAGGCGGAGGGGGTTCACAATCAAGCAAACAATTTATCGAAACAAGAATGGCAATACGGTTTTTCATTATGTTTTTTGAATGTACCCTTGTTCAATTGTTTCAAACAAAATGAACAAATAAAATGCTCAGGATGGTATTTTTGAAACATTGCCGTTATACATCTACCGGTGATTGGTTTACGACAAGAGGCGCATAGATTTCCTCTCTTATCATGATAATGGGGTTCACAATATGGTCGGCCTTCAAAATCAAAATAAGTTTTCCCCTCGGTAAATGGTGAATTACAATCCTAGATCAAAAAAGAAAAGCAAAAATCAATTCGAACATTGAACAGCACAGAGATGCAACAGCGCAACGTACACGACAAACAAAACATTCTTGATGCCATTGGCCTCCCAATGCTGTGACAAAGTTATCCTCGATCGGTTTCGAACAACCAGAACATTTGGGAGCGAACAATTTGAAAAAATCCTCACGACAATATGCATTACCAGCCTTCTCATGGTAACCTTCGTCGCCGAAATTCTTACCACAGTGTGCACAACAAAAGTGCTCCGGGTGCCAAGTTTTATCCAAAGCAGTGATACATCTCTATGTTTTTAGAATAATAATTTGTTTGAAAAACGAATCATAATTTTGTTAATATTATTTTTAATCCAGGATACAGGATAGTTGCACTCACATCGTAGATGGGCTTGTTGCAATAATTGCATTTGGGTGAGAAAAGACGATGATAGTCTTCTTCACAATAGGCCACACCATCTCTTTCAAAAAAGGTCATATCACCTAGTTGTATCTGACATTTGGCACAATTGAAATGTTCGGGATGCCATGTGGTACCCAACGCTGTGACCACTTGGCCTATGATCGTTTTCCCACAAGCTTGACATTGTCCTTTACCCGATGTATTAATTCCTTGTTTATTTAGGTCAATCTCTAGATTGCCAATCATTGAATCTAAATCAGAGCTCAAAATCGGTGCATAGCTTTTGCTTGGCATCTGAATTTTCCCCAATGAAATATAGTTGGACTTGTTTTTGGCGACATCGTTTGGTGTTTTAACTTGATTCAGCTTTGGTTGGGAAATTTAAACAAAAAACATTCTTTCACTGCTCCAACAAACCAATGGTGTTGAGGTCGCATACCTTGAAGTCTGAGAGCGATGCCATTAAATCGTCCAATTCTCTGGTTGCATTTGAAGCTGGTCCATGACCAGACTGCAATGGTATTTGGATTACAGGATTGTTATTCATTTGAGCTTTCTGTGGTTGAATGTTAACCAACTGACGATTATATTCCGACACTGGTTGTATTCTGGCCGATTGTATTGTCGGGGATTGGCTTGAAGAACGACCACTACCACCACCAAAACCATTATCCTGATAAGCCATTGGCGAACCATTGGTATAGCTCGGTCTATAATTATTTGGCGATCAAAAGAGCGGTGGAAATTAGATCGAATCGTCGTTAGCTGGAAACCGGAAACAAGATAAAAAAGTTAAACGAGCTTACTTGCTATAGGAATTCGGTGTTGTTTGCGTAGAATTTTGAAGATCATATTCCAAATTTTTGATCAAATCATTGACCTTATCACTATCAGTCGATAGTTCGCGTTGTTGGCGAGACATTGATGAAGAACTGTCACCATTTAGCATATAAGAGGGACCACCGTTTGGCACTAAATCCAAAGGAAATCATTTAGGCAATTATTGAAAAAAAGGGATACAATTATGAGATAGATGATCGAGACATCAAGAAAACAACCTTGAAATGTGATCATTTTGAAAAGAAATGCCTCCAATTCTTTAAAAATACAATCTTCAAAATAAAAAACGAGCTACAACTTTGAACTAAATCAAAATCATGAATGAAACAAAAAATCCTCATCTCAAAAGTGGTTGTTTGCAAATCTTCCCGAAATGTCTAAGCTTCCTACACCCACATACGAATGCCTGAGAAAAAAAGTGAGAAAGGGAAACCATCATCACCACCTAACTAAGCTTGATGTCCATTTAAAGAGGTATTGGACAACAACCACACACAATCAACTATTTTTTTTGATTGAGAAGTTTTTGCGGATTGGGCTTGGAAAGCAGTAAGGCTAAATCGGTTGGTAACTTGCTCTTGGTGAAGATGATGAAGGATACACAGGAACCACACACAAACATGCCAACAAGCATTGCGCAAAAAAAAAACAATCTTCATCATCATCAGGTGTCCATATTATTCATTTTGGATTCCCTAAAATGGAATATAAGCGAATAAACTAGCCATGTCGCGCGCAAATTTTCGAAGGCTGCTAGCATTGTTAATTGTTGCAGTCAGGTAGAAATAATGTTCGAGAAAATAGCAAATATATCAATGTTGAATTAGTCGGTTTACATTGGGAAAATTGTTAAGTGCAGAAGCAACAGTTTTGGTATGTGCAAACATGCCTTGAGGATCATTTTTATCGGTGGTTTCGAATGTCACATGCCGTTGTGTTGGTTGTTGATTTAAATAATGTTCAGCCGGTAACGAAGCGGAATAGGAAGCAGTAGCTTTGGAAGGATAACTATAATCGTTATTTTTATTAGAATTATGGTTGATTGGCGATGAACCATATTTTTCAAAGCTCATTCTGGTAGCATCCAAATCCTCGAGCAAGCTATTAATCATTGAAATATTCTCGGAAATAACATCAACATCATTCTTTTTCTGGTTCAATGTTTCGATTGGCATATTTGTCGATTTACATTCACCAGGCATCTTGCCTGCCGTATAGCTAAATGGTTTTTGATGTTGTTGTTGATGCTGAACACCAACAACAGGATGTTGATAATAATCGGTACCTTCGTAAATGGGCGTGGAAGGTGTGGCACTCATACTGCTGTAACCGCCTCCAACACCATTAACACCACCTCGACCATTTATTGCTGCATAATCATGATCAGCGGATGATGATGGTGTTTGACTTGAAACACGCTGCAACGATTGTTCGTTTTGATACAATGGCTATAAACCAATAATCGTAGAGATAGAGAGAGAGAGAGAGAAAAAAAAAAAAAGATTGAAAATTCAAATCAATTTTCCGAGGATTTCCTATGGTTGAGAGAAATACCTCGTCGTTTACGTAATACTGCGGACTGTATCTTTTGGCCACTTTAGCTGTACTATATGCTGGTTGCGGTGATATTGTTGGATCGTTTGGTTTTCCTAATCTCCAAGTACCACCACCACTACCAACTGGATGGTTTTTCAGCGTTGAGGTAGCTTTCTCCAAGTCTTGTAGCAAAGAATCTGTCGAGAAATGAAAAGAGTCATACCATTAGAAGCTGGCGATATTAGGTGGCGACGCCCATCAGCTATTTCTGTGGTTTCTGTTTCCTCCATTACAAAATATAAACAATCTATTGATTGATTTGCAGCAGATCGATTGAATTTAACGTCACACATACACATCCACACAGACAGATTCGAAATTACCTTGGATTCGTTCCATTCCTTTCTTGCGATACATTTTTTGTTTGCTTGCTGAACTTTCTTTTGTTTGTTATCAATCAAAATCCCAAACAGATATATTCAATCAATTACTGATTGATTGGTTAGAGAAGGGATTATAAAGATTTTTTTCAGCCTTCATACACATATCCCACACCACACCACTCTTTACAGAAACCGGGAAATTATTATTTCTCTTTCTCGTCTTTGTCGTATGATGTGATTCAAGCTGTGAAACAACAAGCAAAGCAATGCAAGATGGCTAGGATGATTCGGTTTGATGGTAATTTATAAAAATAGCTTTGATTCAAATTCTGATACAAAAGCACACCAACAGCAGCAATAACAGCGACGGGCGACACAAGAACTCCCAGAATAACACGAAAGTAGAAGAGGTCGAAAAAAAGCCGCCAACATTCAATATACCACACATCACAAACACAATGGCTTAGTTTTGAAGGATTTCTTGGTTAAAGAACCGGGATTCTCAAAACGATTCTACAACTGCCATCAACAACGGTAATAGATGTGCCACTGCTTTCGGCAATATTATTTGGTGCAAGCGTAAACGTGGTTCCGTTATTCCTGATTACCACCGATTCAACGACAGAGAAAAATAGGAAGCACCCCAAAACATGATGAATTGCGATGAATGTCGCGAAAAAACCGAATTTCGTTTCTCTCACTCTCTCCCTAGCTATCTTTTTCAAGTATTTATTTATAGAATGGCTGAACGGATTCAACAATTTGCTATGCAACACACGTACAAAAACATGCACGCACAATTAGACAAGCCGAGGATTTTCATCAACCAACAAGGGATGCTTTTCGAGCGTGCTGCTGAAAATCATTAATCCAAAAACAACAGCGACAAACAAACGTTCTTATTCGATGCAAAGATGAAAAACAAAATGCATAGAGAGAGGGGATATCCAAATGATACACTCCATGTTCAACTATGTGCCCTATCCACTGAATTTGAAAAAAAACAAGATCCGAAAAGCGAAAAGATATTTCTTAACAAAGTATCGATAATGATTTTCTCAGGAACACAGACACTAATCCAGATGTTGTGTCTAGCTTGGCGCCAAATCAAATTTAAATTCGAAATACGGCTACAGTAATGATCGATTTTCGCCATCTATTCCAACGAATTTTCGAATTCTAAGCTTTTCCTGCGCTAATATCCAACAAAATTAGCCTTGGAATCAAGTTTTATTAAACTCAATTATGGCCAAGTGAGACAAAACACAATTGGAATGATTTTTAGCCATAACATTTTCGCTAAGGATAATGATTGATTTCCATATAAGTAAATTGTGCGCGGTTTGCGTTTTGTGTGGTATATTCCAATGATCAGAGGCATAAATTTATACGAATATTTTGTTGATTATCTCCCTGAAATCATATGGTTATGAGAATTCCTCTTCCCTGATTATTGGGTTATGCGAAAAACACCAGACGATGACAAACTAAAAACAAAAAAACCAGGAAAAAAGCCATTTCTTGTTTGTCGTCATGTCAGACTGACAAATAGATGTTGTTCGTTTATTCGACGCACAAGAAAAAACCAACAACAATAACAACAAGCAAACAAATCATCGTGGGCGCATTCGTGCCAAATTGTCAATTGATCGGGCTAATAATGGTTGCTCATTGTGAACATGTTAAAGTGTCTCAATCCTCGTCAAATGATATCAATGAATAGATGCATCGAGAGAACCAAGGACCGACAATTTTACACTATACACCACGCTCACACCTACAATCATGCCCATTATCAGACCTAGCACCTACTTGCCAAGTGGTAACTTATAAGGAAAATCTTTGAAATTAATTTGTACATGTCTCAATCAACATGTCTATCTTAAAACTATATTCGAATGATAATTTGCAAAAAAAAATCCTACAAGCCATCATATTAATAATTAATCTGTATCCTTAAAATAGAGCGAGGTTAATCGGAACTAGGAAATCTTTTGTGATTATCATCATTTTAAATTTGCTTCAAACCTAACGTCGCAACCTAAACAAACGTCCAACAACTCAACAAACTGAAAAGATCCTTTTTGTTGTTTGCTAAATCATTGACCTCGAATGATTCAGCCCAGTGATGATTACAATCATCATGCATACATTGTGGGTGATAAAATTATAAGACAATGGCCAACCAAACAAACACATAATGTTTGTATCGCACTGTGGAAACACCAACTAGAGCCTTTGGTGTTCCCAAAATAAAATAAAAAAATTGACCACTTACCCAAGTCTTCCATCTTTGGTGGTTTATTTGAAATGTTCACCTCAAAGTTGCAGGTCTCGTTTTTTGGACTGTGAGATTTTGGAATGTCGCTTTTTAAAATGAAATCGATTCGACGAAGAATCAAGGCTTAAAATTATTTTTTGTGTCGATTTTCAATGAAAATGATTCCTTTACTGCTCGAAGTTTTCGTGACTGCATACATGGATCTAATATAAACATATCCGCATCAATACTTGAAAATGTCACACAAATTTGATGTTTTTTTGACGCCAAAACATAAAATCGAACACAAAAACACGAAATCTATTCTGGGCATTATCCATCATTGACAGAAAAGATCAGCGCGAAAACAAATGTTGACAATTTTTGTGATAGAAATTGTCGAATTGTGATGTTTATGGTCGTTTTATTTTGACTATACAGAATTTCGTCGAGCTGTCATCGACGGTTAATCAGAATAACATTTGAATGGCCTTGAACAAAATTATCGTCAATAGTCTTCTGAGTTTACTGGTTCTGATGGTGGTTAAGAAAAAAGTTTTTCAATAACAATGAGTCATGGATTTTTTTAGACCGTACCTGTTTTTCGAGGTTTTTTTATTTAATGTTTCCCGGAGAAACTCAATCAAATCGGAACATGATAACTATGGTTACAGGTGGTTGTTGTTGCTGATACAAATAAGCTCAAAATAATTGCCGAGATGTCTTTAGATGATTTTTCTCAACAAGCATTATGAGAATTATAGCCTTGAAATTTTGAGAAATAACATTTTAAAACAGGCATTTTTGTTCTACGATGACAATAGCAAAAATAAGCAACAATTATGAAGAAATCAAGTCGGATGCGAGGATTCTTTTTGGTGAAAGGTGCGATATCCTTTCGGTCTTCATGATAAGTTGTTTGCTAAGCAAAAGCCAGAAAGAGAAGAAAGGCGAAATTCGGAAGATAAAAAATGAGAGACAATGCGAGACGATAGGATTGAACGACGACTTTATAAGACGTGTCAAATTATCTTTGCTGATAATCGGAAACCCAATGATGGGGGGAATTCATCTGTAAGATCACATTTTGGAAAATTTAACAATGACCAAGCCAATTCGAGAAAATCGACAACAAATCCAATTGCATGACAAATGAAATCTATTGAGTACTAAACATTCAAAGACAAATCACAAACCCGATAACGATCGAACAATCAAAAAAATGACCAATCAAAACAATAGATTTCACGATGCCATCTGGTGATGATTCCGAGCAAAAACTAGAATTCAAAAATATTCTTAACGAAGAATTTAAGTCTCAAAGAGTGAAGAACAAAGCCATGATAAAGATTTTCCTCATCAATCTCGCCTAGCCACTAGATTGAATTTTCTTGCCGAATAGATTGTTACGATGGTCTCGGACTGAGGCCATCCCACGTCCCAACGATTACTCTTTTCTTGTCTGGTCGGATACCTTTTTTTTGTTAAGAAACCAGAAAGACCAGATCCTTGTTTGGATATGCAGGTAAACCATGAGTAGTCATTAGGCGGTAGCATTTATTAATATTTAAATGATGATTGTCTCAATCGACTTTTAGAGAGTGTCGACCTCAACGTCTTCAACTTCAACCCACGCACCAAAATACCAAAAAAAAAACGCCAAATTACCCCGAAAGTCGCTTTGGTAATAGCTTATTTTATACGGCAAATGATTTTTTCGAATTCAAGTTATTTGGTTTGGACTCAAAACCTGAGAAATCATCCGATTATTATTTATCATCTAGGATGTCCGATTTTATGGATCTAGGGCCCTGGTTTGATCATAGGCATATGATGATGAAGAAGATGGGAAGATGATTCCATTTTCGTGTTCAGCGTATTTTTGTTGCGCGATTTATTTTTAAATCACTTGTACACTTGTGGCCTAATTTTTTTAGCAAAAGAAAGAGCAAACCTTCAAATCTGAACGCCCACTTAATGTGACATATTAACACGGATTTATCTTTTATCCGTTAAAATAAGTCTCTATTAAATCGGCAAGCGATCTAGATGGTAAATAAACGATAAATGTTTTCAGTTTAAAATAAATGTTTTATTAATTATCGTTATAATAGACTACTTATTTTTCCCAGGATTTTTCTTCTAAAAATGACAAAACTCAAAATAAATCCGAAAAGTTCGTGAATCAAAAGAGGTAATTGGCATTGATCATAAGAGAGGAATTAGGGTATGAAATATGTGTAATTAATAATGATGATATCCAATTAGCGAAATGTGCAAGCCAGAATTTTAGGTTAAATCAGGTTTATTTAATATGGCTTAGGTCTTCGATCACCGCTATATGATGGAACAAAAGAATTCATAAGGGAAAACTATTTGCTTGAAACTATTTCTTACCCCATTGGCGAGCCACGCATCGGTCCACCACCTCGAGGACCACCAGGACCTCCGCGCATTGGACCTCCTCCACGACCGCCTCGCATGGGACGATCTCCACGAGGTGGACGATCACCCATCGGTCCACCACGCATTCCAAATGGTGGTCCACCCATCATTGGTCCTCCGCGTCTACCACCCATCATGGGACCACCTGGTCCACCACCACGACGATCCATCGGGGGACCAATAGGCCCACCACGACGATGATCCATTGGCGGGCCACCATCACCACCGCCAGGTTGATCCATACTGTCCGCAGGTCTGGGTGATTTACACCGATTACATTGATCTCGCCAAGAGAAATTATTGTTGTTGCATTCCGGGCATCGCCAATCGCCTTGACGAACGAATCCATTATCTCCACTTCGACCACCTCCCCTTGGGCCTCCACGTGGCGGTCCGCCACCTCTTGGTCCACCACGACCACCTTTAAAATCACCACCAATCGGAATTTTTCGTTGTGCAAACTCAACGTTCAACACATTACTAGTGCCCGGTAATTCTTTGCCATGGAACCATTGTATGGCTGATTTTGCCGTATGTGGATCTTCATAAGTCAACGTTGCTTCACCCTTTCCTTCGCCAGTGTTTTTGTCACGATAGATCCAAATTTTGTGCTTGTTGGTCTTGTCAGTCTAAATGATGCGAAATGATTAAAATTTACACATCACATTTAATATGCAAAAAGCTTGGCTAATCATCTATTTTGTTTCCCATACTTTTATCACACCAATTGCTCCAAAATAATTGGCCAATTTTTCTTCAGTAACATCTTGTGGCATACCCGAGATAAAAATGGTATCATTCTCAGCATCATTAGACGGCATATATCCAGTTGGTGGTCCCCGTTGTCCAACGTTCATTCCTGGTGGAGGTGGTCCTTGCGGTCCTGGTCCTTAGGTTTTAGCAGAAAACAATTAGTTAAAATTTATTCGACCAAATTTTTGTTAAACCAAACACATGCAACTCCACACTACTTATACTGATCATCGAAAATGTTTATTTTTTCAGATCGAGATTCAAAATACTCTAATTACAGAGAATACAAGTGAAACTTGGATTACTTTTCCCGTAAGTATTCAATTATAATAACAATATTAAACAGATTTGAATAACCATAATTCTTTTTTTGTGAGCAACGATTGAACGAAATGATTAAACTTTTTACCTTTAAAACCACCAGGGCCTGAATTTCGGCCTCCCATTGGTCCACCACTTCTACAGAATTTTCAGAAAATGAATCCAAGAAAGAGAGAGAGAAACACGTTACACGATTTTGAGGAAAAAAACACATTTTTACGCATTTTTTTTGGGTCTCAAACGATTGACCAGAGGTTTTTTTTCGAAACCGAGTTATGGATTTTGAAACACTTGTTTTGCGATTTTTACTCTTCAATTTCACTTTGAACACCAAAAATGATAATTTTGACTCTTAAATTTTTTTCGGGACACATTGACGACATAGTTTGAATTTTAGTAACATTTTAAGGATTTAAACCGTTTTTTAGAAGCTTTTTTCGAAAATGACTTTTGATGATGGTGTGATCATGATTTCAAAATTTTTCCCTTTGTTTTAAACACACAGAATTTTGTTTGGAAAAAGTTAAACACCAATTTACACTTGTTTGAGATATTTTTAAAAAACCAACTTCAAACACTGTGAAAAAGACACCATTAAGTTCAATTATGTTTGACACCATAACAAATGATAAATACCTTGTAATAAGCATAAAATGCGTTAACCCAACATTGATTTCAATATTAATTTTGAGTTTTTAGTGGAAGTCTACCCATGTTTATAATTTTTAACACAAATAACTCAATCGAAGAATTTAACGAATTTGCCGAAATTCGAGTCAGGCAGTAGTTTGTTCAAATGTTTCATCAGTCGAAAATGTAGAGGAAAAAAAATTTGAAAATCGAAACAAAATGATTTACCTGTAACTTCCAGGCGGCCCATTTGGTGGAACACCTCTGTTCATGCCGTTTCCATAGGATCCATAACCACCATTTGGCGGTGGGGGAGCACCATTAGGTCCGCCTCCGCCGTAACCGGTTTGAGGGGGCGGGGGACCACTAGGTTGCCATCCGACCGATTGTGCATTTGGAGCATTAGGTCCAGTAGGTGGTGGAGGCGGTTGGGCTCCATATCCGCCATAGGAAGATGGCGGTGGTGGTTGGGCACCAGCACCGGGTTGGCCGCTTTGTTGAGATTGATAATAATTACCGGAAGCACCATAACCATCAGAACCGCCAGAACCGTAGCCAGATTGTTGTGGCGGAACAGAAGATTGCTGTGGTGGTGCACTAACATTGGAATTTGGTTGTGCTTGTTGATAATATGATGGCTGTTGAGTTTTGGTATCTGAGTGGGTAAATTTATTGCCAGTTCTTAATGAACGAATAACAAAAAATATTCATTATTTTTTACCATAAGTTGGTTGGGTTGTAGTATATGAAGAATACTGGTCAGATGTCGCAGGGGCTTGAGGCGGTGGCGGTGGTGGATATGAACTACCATAAGGATTAGCTGATGCTGTTCCGTAAGCGGGAATTGATGCTGATGCTGCATTACCGGCAGCTGATTGTTGATTCGAATAATAGCCGGATGTGGCTGGAGGATATCCTCCGTAACTGGGATGGTTATAATACCACATTTTTAATCACAAAGGTGGATCGATTGGGAGGAGAAAATAGATTTCAAGAGGAACGAACTACTTACGCAGAGTTTTGCATTATTGTTGTTGGGATTTAAATTTGTGCACAAAAACAAGTTCAATTTCGAAATCCCGTACAAAAAGATAAGAGTTTTTCTCCGATAGATGTAAAAACAAACTCACTAAAAGCTGTAAGTCGAATCAGATAATGTAGTCGAATTGGATTTTGTAAGAAAATGACGATAAAAAATAACAACAATGAATCGAATAACAATGGAGCCGAGAGAGAGAGACACACACAATGACAGCCCGTTTACAGCGCTTGGCCGCCGAATGGACTCTTCCACCATTCATAAACAATGTTTTAGAAAAAAAATTTCAAATTTCAAATAGGAAAACTATTTTATTGATTTAATGTCAATCCACATTAAGGAAAATATTTAAAACATATTCTTGTCAATAAAATTGACAAGAAATAGAAAAAAATTTGTTTATCTGATTATTTTTGGCTATCGAAACTTTGTTTCCAAAAATGAATCCGACCAATTACACTCAAGGGTGACTTGTATAAGTTTAAATAGGTAAGTCAGCGTTTTTTCCAGTTCCCCTTAGCGTGTGTTTACGTGTGGTGTGTGCCTAGTTCGATTTTTGTTGTTATTGTCCAAAAAATTTATTGATTTTAATAACATGGCCAAGTCAAAAAATCATACCAATCACAATCAAAGTAAGTCTTGATTTGAAAATCAATTTTGATTGGATAAATTTTCATCAATTTTATTTTAGACCGCAAAGACCACCGAAATGGTATCCATCGTCCAAAGAAATTGCGCAAGCAATCTATGCAAGGAGTATGCATTTGGATCATGAATTTTAATCAATTTTATAATATTCTCAAATTTCTCCCTACCATATGTCAGGTGGATCAAAAATTGCTGAGAAATATGCGTTTTTCGCGTAAACATAACAAAACCAGGCAAGAATTGTTGGAATTGCAAGCCAGTATGACTCAAGCCAAGAAATAAGCATACAAATCCTTCATCAATTACCGATATTTTCATGCTGTTTTGATGACTTTTTTGTTCTTATAATTTCTAAAAATAATAAAACGAAAACTCTTTTGTCTCAATAATTCCGAATTTAAATCATTTAAAAATTATACTTGTTCCAATGGGCCTTGATTGGATCTCTGTTGGTGACATTCATCCTATTGATCATCATAAAACTTGATCGGTGCCAGAATCAGGGTCCCCTTTGTAAATCGATTATTATGGCAATTACGCATGATCAATAGAATTGCTTTGTGGGCGCGTGCGTCTTCCAAATTCAAATAAGAAAGTTTTATCAATCGTTCAATTGAATTCGAATAGTGTCGTGCACCAGAACAATCTTCAGCGATTCACCAGAGCAAATAAAAATCCAATTTCGGTCTTGAAATTCAATCTACCATTCCAAAATTTTTTTCTTTATGTTGTCCAAGTTGTGTCGATCAAGTTTTTCTTTAGTCGTGAGAAAAGGATTGCCGGTGTTGTTTTTCAATATCCTTATCACCGGTCGATTGCAGCACCGGCATAGATCGGGCAAGCGCGTATTTGCTAAAATAACTATATTGCCACCGGAAATCCAGCAAAAAGTCACGCCACTTTTCATTGTACCGACAATATAGAGCCATCATTACTTCAACCACCACCACCACCACGGTCATGAGACGTAGGCTCAACATTGAATTTAAAAATTTGAATCATATTATTTGCTCTGGCTTGAAAGGAAGACATTTGATATTGTGAAACCACTATCGCAAAAGTCAAGTTCGAATCAAGACGATTGATTTATGAATGTCGTGATGTAGGCTAAATATAAAATTTGACCAGAAAATTGTTATATCTTTTTGCGGTTTTTTCATTGATAAAAGTTCGAAAAAATCTAGTACATTCTTGAACCTAGGCATTTATTGTTTTTGGGCCACGTTTGAAGAAACATCAAATCTTTTTCTTGAAGAGAAAAGCGTGGAAATCATCACTTTGTTTTCGTACCATTTGCCTCAACATTGTTCGGTTTGAAAGTTATCATTGAAGCCCTGATATAGGGATGCTAACAACAACCACGAACCGATTGACGCTATCGCAATTACTGATCATGTCCTTGTGGCTTGCTCATGTGATAACTTGTATTGAAACCGATCCATCATCATCCATAAAAAGTTTGAAATCCAGCACATGGAAAAATGTAACCATACCGACAACAATATCATCGACCCTTGCTGATAATGATTCATTTTCATCTGTTTATGAACTAAATGATGGTGAAATTGTTACTAAATTACGATGGCGAAATTATTCAGCTATCGAGACACGTTATCGTGATATGGATTTGATTCAGGTACAACAATCGGCCAATAGTTTACGATTAATGATGATTTTTTTTTATGAAAAACTGATTCCATAGATTACCAAAGACGATGATCAAATAATACAATTTTGGTTTTCCAAACAAGAACTGATCGATTGTGAATTCACCAACGATAAAAAAACCATTGAAAACTTTCATAATGAATTCCATAAAATCAACCCAAACATACACAAAGATTGGAAAACATATAAATTACTAGAGTGAGTCTATTTGATTTGGAAAAGAACCGGAAACATTGATTGGAAAACATTGTTTCTGTTTGCGTAGAAAACATAATAATTTAGAATCGTCTGTTGATCAACAATTGCCAGCAAATTTGAAACGTTTAACTGATTTCGAGAAATATAAATTAGAATGTCTACAATTACACCGAAAAATTCAAAAGCATTTTAAATCGAAGCCTAGAAGAAAACAAGAAAGATTTTCGGCAAGTTCTTTAACATTAATATTACCTTGATAATTTGTTTGATGATTTGGTGTGAATTCGAACAGATTCGAAAGAAACGTGATTTATTGGTGTTTCCCGGTACCAATTGGTGTGGAAAAGGTTCCAACAGCAAAGAATTTGAAGACCTAGGTGATTATTCATTCGCAGATCGCTGCTGCCGAGATCATGATCGTTGCGAGTATTCAATAGGACCGTTTGAAAGTCAATACCATTTGTTCAATTATGGGTATGGTTCAATCATATCATAATTCCATGCTTTTCATTCATTTTCAATCACTTTCTGTCCAGATTCCATTATGTTTCTCATTGTTTCTGCGATGAAAGGTAGGAGAGGGCATTTTTCCAATGGACAATTTAGGCAAAACCATCACATTTTGCAGTTCATGTTTTTGACATCTCCATGAATTGAATTGACTGTTTTTTCGGTTCGTTCGGCTTTTGCTAGATTTCGTTCATGTTTAAAAGTGGCCGATTCGGGTGCAGCAAATTTGGTGGGTAAAATCTATTTCAATGTTGTCAAAACCAAATGTTTCTTGTTCAAAATGGAGGACATGTGTGTGGAACGTGCTTGGTGGGGTGTTTGTACCCAGACCAAGAGAAGAAAACGTGCCGTTTTTCGCGATCCACTGGCTTATTAGAGTTGTTAGCCAGGCAAACCTCTGCCTGACTTGTCTGCTTGAAAACTAAATCGAATAAACCAAAGTTGGGCGAACGTTCTTGTACAATTGTTAGGATTAATTTTCTTATCTTGATTTATAATAGTAATTTGATGAATTAGGATTATCACTGTTAAATTATAAAATTTTAATTTAATAAAATTTTCGATTGATATTAACAGTACGTTGCCGAAAAACCAAGGTCACAATAGTGTCTATGATTCGCATACATAATTGATTAAAGTTACTTAAAAAATAAATGATAGTTAAAACTAAAATTTATAAATCATTACTAATTATTATTTGAGTTCCTCATTCAAGGTGATTAAATCCTAATATTGTGCCTATTCTTATAATGGCTTCGAACGAATCAGTCGAACAAGTCATCAATTGAATAAAGGAGAAAAACTCAATTGAAATAAGGTCAATTTGAAATTGATCAGTCAATTGGATATTATTCGAGCTTTGAATATAGCTCATTGATTTCTTTTTTGAAATAATTTTTCAATGCAAATCTCTTTAGGGAAAAAATCAAACGAAAATTATTTAAAAAATTTGAATCCCAGCTATTGGAGATAAATTCTTACCCTATTCTTCAATGTAGGAGTCAATAATCCATCTTCAATGGTGAATCCTTCTGGATGAATATAAATATCGCGTACCTTTTCAAATGATTTAAGTTTAGCTGCAGTACTCAACTTGTTCATCTCCTCCATGATGAATTCTTTGATTTCTTTGTTACTTTTTAATTCGTTATTATTATTGATATCGATATTTTTGCCTCTGGACTTGAAAACTTCTCGGATCAGAGAGAAATTGGGCACTACTATGGCAACCAAACATGATTTATAACTATCACCATAAACAAAAATTTGCATCAGATATGGTGATTGTATGTAAACGTCTTCGATTTTCGACGGTGCAATATATTCTCCTTGAGCCAATTTGAAAATATCCTTCTTCCGATCTATTATCTTTAGGGTACCATTCTAGAGAAAAATTTGAAATGATTTCAGAGCGACCAATTTAAAAAAATGCTACTAATGCAACCTCATTGAATCGGCCAATATCTCCGGTGTAAAGCCAACCATCTTTATCAATGGTAGCTTCGGTCTTTTTAGGATCCTTAAAATATCCTTTAAACACGATGGAACCTTTGAGTAAAACTTCGCCTTTTTTTTCGCTTACAAAATAACCCATATCGGGAACATCGATCAATTTGATGCTAACGGCATTCAATGGAACACCAACATGATCGGTGCTGAAATCACCAATGGTGGTCACAGCAGCCGCTGCAACACATTCGGTTTGGCCATACCCTTCAAGAATCTGTCAAAAGAGGCAGACACAATTTGATATAATGATGAAACGACTGAACATAGATAGAGACAGACTCACATGGCATCCTAAAGCACAACGTAAAAAATCAAGGATTTTTCCATTGATCGGTGCCGATCCGAGCGGAATCAAACGCACTTCACCTCCAAGTAATGAACGAATCTTGTTAAATACCAATAAATCCCAAATTGTTGTATTGTCAAAGATTCTATTAGCCAGTTGCCTTCGCTTGGCTTCGTATGCCGTTTTGAGAAGCCAAGATTTTATGGCACTTGAATTGACATTCTCATATACTCGACTGTAAATTTTGTTCAATACTCGGGGTACGCCTAAAAAACCAAAAAAAACAAAAAAAATAAACACAAATGAATCACTGATAAATAATTGATCAATTTAATAATTCAATTATTTACATGGAAACATGGTTGGTTTGATGATCTTCATATCATCCGATAGGCGTTTAATATCACCGCTGAAATAGCCAACTTTGCCACCGGCAGCCAACATTCCACTCTGATGATAATGATGATGTTTCATTTGATAAATTTAAATTGAAAACACTAATTACATACCTCGCAAACGCGTTCGAACATGTGGCCCAATGGCAAATACGAAATCAAGGTATCAACATTGGTTAGTTTGTATTCATCCAAATGGAACATGATGGTTGAAAAGTTTGCGATTATATTCTGATGGGTTAACATTACACCTTTAGGTGCGTCGGTGGTTCCGCTTGTATAACAAATTACAGCTAAATCTGAAACATCAGGTGGCTAAGGAAGAGATGATAAAATTATAACCAAAATTCAATTTGTTCAGCAATCAATCAAAACATACATGATCATCTTCTGGGTTTTGTGTGCCCAGTTGTTCTATTTCCTGCATAGAATAAACTTAAAAAATCCGGAAACAAACAAAATTCAGCTATTAGTGATTTAAATACCAGCGAATGCTTGCTTTAACCTACGTGATAGTCCTAATGATTGGGCTTTTGATTTCAACACTTCAAAATGATTCCAATCGCCATCTGGTTTTTCGATGGCATTAGCTGATGATTGTTCCAAACGTGAAACAATGATATGTTTGAGGAATTCATAATCATGAGAATTGTCTAAAACGTTCACCACACGACTTAGATTATCACAAAATATGGCGGTCAATTTTGCTTGTTTAGCAATGAATGCACATATATTTGAACCAAGCGTTTCATAGATGGGCACCACAATTATTGAATGCCTATAGCATGCATATTCGGCAATAGTGTATTCAGGTGAATTCATTGAATAAATGCCGAAAGTTGATTTTGGTTCCAAACCAATGTGCAGAAGGCCATCAGCAAAACGTTTATTACGGCTGATGACTTCCTCGAATGATAACCAATCAACGCTGGTACGAGTTTTATTTAATGCTCCAACACATTTGCCATCAACTATTGCAATCAAAATTTCAGAATGTTTGAAATAGAAAATATCGGTACTAGGAAACTTACTAGTCAATCTTGCTCCATTGATCAGGACATCATTCATGGTGAGACACTCATCATAATAATGGGTAATATATTCAGGTTTCAATGGATCATTAGGATCTTTTGGAACATATTTGGACATACGAACTAGTTCACCTTTGTCCTGGATCATTCAATTAAAAATATTAGTGTTATTATTTATTCACCGGCCTAAAAATGCAGATACATACCGTTTTATATTCGATTGATTGGTTATCATAATTGTATTTTTCACAAACACGTTGAAACTTTTCAATTGATTTCGTTGATTTTTTGCGATTCACATAAAAGTATATTGTTACCATAGAAATAGTTATCGCTATTAATACGTTCCAAGCCATTTTTCTATAAATCAATACAATAATCAAGCCGATTCTTCAAGGATCAGACTAAGCAGACCTATACCACAAATCCACTGACCAATACAGACAATCACTAGAGATTGAAAAAAAGATGAACTGACGATTGGAAAATTTTGTAGAGTTTAAAAATTAATTTTTTCCGAACACAAATAGAAATTGTTTTTCATCAATGTGACACAAAAATCCTGTTTGAAAACAAAATGAACCATAAATTATCACACATCAAACAATGTCAAAGCCATTTCTATGAAATTTGCATCGGTTTCTTGTTAGTCGAAGTTGACTATCGTTTTTTGTGTATATATTCACGATAAAAAAAAATCAGAAACCAGAGGATATGATCAATATCGGTTATTTTTGCTTAATCACTTTGCATTTAGCTGCTCCAAATCAATAAGGCTATAACTAAACGAATGATTTTTTACGATTATGATGCTTTTTTTAATTAAAAAATATAAACACGTTCTGCATTAAAGTCGCGTGTTCTTTGACCTTCGGCGATTATACAATCAGCCATCCGGTTTAAATCAAGAGCATGTGGACAAGATGTATTGATTAAAATAGCTTAAAATGGAATAATGCCAACATAAAAATATTGTGATAAAATGCTTACATGGACAGAAGAAAGCCGATCAATCCGGTATTGGTTGTTATGTTGAAGCCAGATGTATGATGTTTATAAAGCGCTATAAATGATTATCAACATTAAGAATGAACGAACCGAGAATAATCTCTGATTTCTCCAACAGAGAAATGATCTTTTCTTCGTATAATATCACACTTTTTCATATAAGTTTTCAGGTCGTGGTCGATAAGGAGAAGATTACCATCATTGCGCATTCATTTACTGGTAACCAAATGTGTTGGAGAATCAATATATGTTTGGTTTTGGAAGCATTACATGTAGAGCGCCCGCTTCGGATTTACCAGAATGTGGCGTGAGTTATTCTGTCTGTCTGTCTGAGACTGTAAATGCGCGTGTGTATGCGGTAACCGCCACAAGTATCGGGTTATGAGCTTCACTTATTCATTCGGGATTAAAGCAAGCAAATGGTTTAGGCGACAATCATTTGCCAAACTAATAATTTACCTTTTTAATCAAAAATTTCCGTTGCTGTTAAAATTTAGATGTTTTTTTAGATGTTTAGATGTTCACTAAACTAAACAAAAAAGTTGATTCCAATTGGTAAGCAAACAACTGGAGCATTCATCATCGATTTGTTTGGCTCCACCGCAAAACACAAACCAAAGGATGATTCGTCATTTAAACTTTAGAGAGGGTTGAACAAACAAATCGCCTATTTTCCGTGAAAAGATTTTACAGTTGCGCGTATTGTTTTGAATGGCTATTTCTACCAAATTTTCAAAATTTGTTCTGTTTGTTTTTTTTAATTAACCGTTTCCATACATCACATCACATACCAGTCGATTTTTTGTTGCACTTTATTTAAAGACGAAATACTGATACTCACACAACTTTTGATGTGATCTCTATGGAAACATGGCCGATGGAACAAATCGATTGTTTTCGCAAAATTCTAAGCAAGATGATATTCACGGCTTTGAACTGGTTTTTTGGAATTCACGTGTTTGTTCACTGAACTTTTTATTTTTACCATGGTTGTTGTTGGCTTATTGTCGTCGCTATTGGCTTACCTTGCCGCTGCTGGCGCCTTTGTCGTTGGCAAGGGCAACAGAAATAGTGGTGTGGTCGGGGCTCTACCTCTTGCATGTCAACAATCCAACAAAACATGGTAAAATGTGAAAAATTCAATGCAGAGAGTGCTTAGAGTTTGTTTTGCGATAAGAATTCAAATTTATTAAACTAAGTTCAAAAACCCAACTACAAATTACAAGAATCAAAAAGCAATAAAAACAATTTTAAAAAGCAATAAAATGAAATAAGCTTTATTTATGGACAAAGTTTCGAGGTTTCATCTGCCGGCACGAATGTTTAGATGATGTTGGTCTCTTAAAAGATCCTTTTGGTAATGCTGAATTACGATGGTAGTGATGATGATGATGGTTTTGGGGGTGATAATGATCATCGTAATTATGATGATTATGAATATAATGATGAGATGTCGACGAATGTGGCGATGTATGTGCTAGATGAGGAGGCCTGCACATTGTAGGAATATTATAACCGGTAATCATCGGCAAATGTGGTCCACTTGGTTCTTGGAATTGATTGTCGAAATTTTTCAACCCGAACATCGAATTCGTCGTTGTGTTCGATGTCTGGTGATGATGATGATGATTATGATGGTGATGGTGATGGTGATGATGAGAAAGAGGAGCAGAAGACAGAATACAACTATTATTGCTTGACCTCGAACCACGTCTTAAAGTGGGTACATTGTTCATCGACGAATTGAAATAAGATAGCGATCCTGGATGGTGAATCCGAGAAAATGAATCCTTGTGTTGTTTCAACGAATCATGAGCAAATTGTCTGATTTTGTTCCCATTACATAACATGGATTTATTCTTGACGATCTTCTTTGGTTTTGAGAGCTTACACATTCCATTGTTACTGTTGTTGGTCCGGATAGCGACCGAATTTTGAGCAGAATGATCAATTTTTTGCATCAAAACACTTGGATTCAACATTTCCACTTGTTTTGAGGATGATGGCGATTTTCGAATTTTCGTTGCAAAGTTTGTTTGATTTTTTTTCCATTGATTATCAATGGTAGGTTCACGGAGAGATGATTTTTCCCTACACAATGACATTAACAAAGATGCATGCTTTTTGACGTTGGCTTTGGCATTATGCGCCATCATTATTGATGGACTTTCATTTTTGAGATGATTCTGCAGATTGTTCATCAGGAATCCACCACCATTATTATTGTTATTATTGGCGGATGTATTCGTGGATGATTCACCATCAAAATCATTTACCTGTTGACTTGCAAAGCTAACGAAAACCTAAAATTGATCAGATTAAAATGAGTCCAATCAATTAGAGGGAGGGAATTTCAAAAAAAATCCAACCTGATCTAAGGTGGTTTGGCTGACAGAATAATCTTGTAATGACAAGATCATTTGAGCCTTTTGTAATACTTCGAATATGGTCGATAGTAAAATGTCATTAGTAGGTAAATTAAATTCCAACATTGTATGATGGTGAGCCTAAATTTCGATCCGCGACAAACAAAAAAAATCAATACAATCAGTACAAAAGACTACACCAGGGCTTCTCAAACTTTTTCCATCGCGACCCCCTTGTGATGAAATGCCATTTTTTTTGAATGGCAGAAGTAGGGAAAAATT